>JAQZBX010055997.1:0-18284 GCA_029593785.1 Cabassous unicinctus
CAGCCTGGCAAGGGCAGCCTTGGGCTCTCGAGGACGCCCGTCACCAGCGCACCCCGCCGCTTTGGGGAGCCTCTGGCTCTGAGCTGCTCCTCGGGCCCGCCGGCAGGACGAAGGGTCCCCAGAGAGAAGCCTTGCGCAGGACGCCGAGGAGGCAGCGTGTCCCAGCTACACAGCACACCTGCCCTGGAGAAGCCCCCTGGCAGCGCCCGCTGGGCCCAAACGGGCAGGCGACAAGGAGGCTGCTCCTGGGGCCCTGGGCACCTGCCAGGTGTACACAGGCAGCAGCCGCTCACCTGGGGCACACAGCGGGGACACAGGCAGGCAGCTCATGGAGGTCGGCGAGGGCTGGCACTGTGAGGGGGCTGGCCCAGGTGGGCCGGGGAGCGGCTCGGACTAGACCAGGGGTCTCCCATACACGGCCCCCGACCCTGGGACCCACAGTCACACCAAGGCCCCCACCCATCGGGAGCCCCTCCCAACATGCCCCAGGCGAGCGGCTCAGGTGCCCTGGCCCGTTGCCTGCTGTCACCTCAGGGAGGCGCCGGGCCCCTGGCGCCAGCCGTCAAGGAGGGCAGGACGGCCCTCCTGCGCTGCTCTGGGGTGCACTTGGGGAGGCGGAGCCTCGAAGGTGCCAGCCCCAAAGCAGCCAGACTGGGGGCCGCTGGCCCAGCACGCCTGGAGGCCACGAGGCCAGCCTTGAGACAGGGGCACTGCGCTCAAGCGGCTTCCTGCCCCCAGCCCTGCCGCCGGCAAAAGCTGAGCACCTCTTGCCCCCAGACAGAATCAGGAGCCCCTCTTCCCGGACTGTACCCCAGAGGGCCAGTGCGGGCTGGACAGCGCTGCAGCGGGTCCCCCGGCACCGAATCACACTGTGGGCCTCTCTGCCAGCGAGTCTGTGCTCCATGGCAGGGGCCTGGAAATCAACAGCCCACGGGCAAACCCGGCCCCCTGGTGATTTTCTCGGCTCCCGCCCACGCCGCCCAGCTCCACACTGCCTGTGCGCTCCTGAGCTCCAGCAGGGACACACGGGCCTGCAACGCCCCAAATCCCAACCTTCGGGTCCTTCGCGGAAAACGACTGCCGACCCCTGTTGCATGGGATCTGGGTTTATGGCAGAAAAGCGTCATCTGTGTAAAACGGGAACTGATGGACACTGTTCCTTTTAAAAAGATGACTAAAAGCACAAAGCAGCCTTCTTGGGTTTTCCTCCCCAAAACTTGCAAAACAAACTGGCTTCTCCGTAAAAAAGTAAATAAATCTGCAATTTTGTCAACCATCAGAGATGATACACTCTTGCTTTGAATACAGTTTTTCTCACCTGCTGAGCTAAAGGAAAAACTGGGGGCAATTCTTCAAAAGAAAGTGGGTTTAAGACTGAAAAAGTTCTAGAAGGACCTACCCAAATCTGGAGAACCAGAAGAGCCACCCAGGATGGGCCCAAGCAAGCGGCGGCCGCCTTTCACACTGCTCACAGCTGTGAGGCAGGGAAGCTACACAGCGTGGTACCGTGAATGCGTGGGCGCCAGTGGGTTTTAAAAGAAACCGACGCATCCAGGCGGTCTCTCTCGAAGAGACCTGAGAAGTTCCGGGAAAAGGTGGAGAACGAGGATGCGGGAACCTTGGGAAGGTTTGGGGAAGAGATGAGCTCATGACACTACAGCTGGGTGCTCCCATCAGCTCAGCCCTGCTGTGTGACTGGCCCCCCGGGTCTCTGCAGCTCCTCTCACAGGTTTTGTCATCACGGGGAGGCAGGGGGGTGTAATCGGGAGAGGTCGAACCCCTCACCCGGGGTCACCAAACGGATTGTCACCAAGTAGCCTCCTGCACAGTGGAGGGCCAGTCTTGTGGGACTCAAACACCCCCATTCCTACGGCCCTGACCCAGCAGCCCGTGAGAGACCAGGGCTGACAGCCAGGGCTGCAAAGAGCAGGACACATGCTCCCCCGCCCCTCGGGAGGCTTCCTGGGCTGCCCACGCTCAGGCTAAGGTGTGAACTGCCCGGCGCCGCCAGCCCTCAGAACCTGGCTCCAATCTATCCTCCCTGCGGGATGCTGGGGGACCCCGGCCCACTTCCTCCTCTCCAGGCCCACCTGTGCCCCCTCGCCTAACAACTGCCCTGGGGGAGAGCTCTCCCTGAGGCTTATACCACCCTCCACAGCAAGCCCCTCGCCAGGCCCCACTTAAGTCAACAGCTCTCTCACCTGCAGCTCCCGTTGCCAATAGCACCCTTCCTCTCCCTTCCCAACCTGGCAAACTCCTGCTCATCCTTCAAAACACAGCCCAGGTGTCGCTGCTTCTGACAACAGCCTTCCCGGGTCACGCCCTCCACAGCATCCCCATAATCCTTTGTCCACTTCTAGCTTCCTCTCAGTGGGAACATCCTGAGAGCTCAGAGTCTCGCCATCAAAACTGCTCTGGACTGGGGAGGAAGATGAGTAAACAGGCAGGTACTAGACAGCGTGATCAGGAGAGGTGGGGGAGTCTGGCAAAGCAGCTGGGGCTGTCAGCCTCTGAGAGGAATGGACGTGCAGGGTTAACCAGGCCAGCAGGGAGGAGGGGCATTTCCAGGACAACAGAAGAGACCAGATCTCAGCAGACTGTCTTCCATAAATGCCTCCCCCATCAGGGAGGGGAGGGGAGGCTCCCAGAGTAGCCAGATCACAAAGGCCTTTCTCAGCAAGGCAGGAAGCCGCTGGAAGCTCTCATCTGGAAGTGATGAGAGCTGACACGCTTTGGGAAAAGATTGCTCCAGCTGTGTGGCAAATGGGCTGAGGAGGAGGGGGAGGCGACGGAGTCCAGAGTGGCCACAGGGAGATCAGAGGGGAACTCCGGGGTACACAGGAGCAGACTGAGAGAAGCAGACAGGTTCGAAAAAAACGTTTGAAGAGTTAGAACTGCAAGGGAGTTAACGGCAGAGCGTCGGAGGGAGGGAAGGTTTGGGGAAAAGATAAGCTTCTGACAATCCACATCAGCTACCTCCTTGTCCGTCCCCCATTAGAACCCAAGCTTCTTAATGCTGAACCGCAAACATACTGAGCGCCGGCTGGGTCCATGATTCTCCTTACTCCCTGCAGCGTCGGGAGGAACCCACAAACTCTACTCTCGTCGCCCCTTTTAGACGAGCAACTGACCCCCAAGCGGGAACTCCCTCGTCCAAGGTCACGGAGTAAAAGCCGGAGCGGGAATTCGCTCCCCGCCACCGCCGTAGCGCGGTGGACATCGCCGGTGCCTTAGCCGCGACCCCGGGGATGGGTGCTAGCATCGTGCCCGTTTCGCATCGGGGAAACTGAGGCTCGGAGCGGGGCAGTCACCTGCCTCCGGCGGTGGACGGCGACCCCCGAGACTGACAAGCAGGACCCGAGGGGTGGGAGGGATGGAGGGGGGCCCCACAGGCTTCAGCCGCGGCCGGGACGGAGTGACGCTGCAGCTGGGAAGGGCTTTCTTGGCAGGAAAGGAGGACAAGTCGGAGAAGGACCCGCAAGGTCACGGCCGGGCCCCGGACCCCGCGGGCCGCCTGCGCGGGGTCGTGGGTCCCCGAGGCTGGCCCCAAGCCCGGGCCGGGTTGGGGTCCCGCGAGGGACCCCGGGGGCGCAGGACATGGGCAGTAGCCGCCTTCCGGGGTGTCGGGTCCGGCGCGGCCCTCACCTGGGCCGCGAGAAGGAGAAAGGCGGCCCCGAGCCGCGCCAGCGCCAGCGCCGCCGCCGCCATGTCAGCCGGTCCCCGCCGCAGCCGTCAGCCGACGTTTCCCAGCAACGCCCGGGGCCCCGCGGTGCGCGTGCGCACCGTACGACGCCTGCGCAGAGCGGCACGGCGGCGGCGCCTGCGCAGAGTGGCGCGGCAAGATGGCGGTGAGCGCGCGGCGGAGCCTGCCCGGCGGGCGGTGCGAGGCTGGGGCGCGTTCTCCGCCTCACGCGCTCTGCTTTCCCCGCAGGACAAAGAGAAGAAGAAGAAGGAGAGCATTTTGGACCTGTCCAAGTACATCGACAAGACGATCCGGGTGAAGTTTCAGGGAGGCCGCGAAGGTGAGGCCCCCGCCGCCCAGCACCCTCCCTTAACGATTTAAAATAAATAACGGCCGCAGTTATCCTAACTTGCGCTTAGGCAGCGCTTTCTATGAGCGGGCACGGCTTGAAGCGCTCTGTGGGGACTAACTCTGCAATCCTGACAACGCCGGGAGGTAGGCACTGTTGTGTCCATTTTGCAGACGGGGAGACTGAGGCACAAGCAGAGGAGCAGATTTAACCCAGAGTCACGTTGCCGTAGCCGAGATCGGGATTCTTGTGTTTGCTTCCTATGCGGTCCTGGCTCCCCAGGTCCCGCCCACACGGTCTCCCCGCTCGCGTTCATGCGCCCCTTTTCTCAGCCTCTCCACTACTGACATCAGGGGCCGGACAATTCTCGGTGGGTGGGACCGTCCTGGGCATGTTAGGATGTTAAACAGCATCCCTGGCCTCTACCCACTGGATGCCAGGAGCACGTGCCGCCCTCCCACCCTAACCAAAAAAGTCATTGGTAGTTTGTTATGCAGCATAGAAAACTCATACAGACAGTTTGCAGCGCAAGAGATGTGTCTCATATGTATATCCTGGTGCCAGCATGATATAGATTGAGCAAGCATTTGTTCAGATTCCAATTCTCCTGCCAGGTACCTAGTCTTGCAAGTACTGTGTTGCATTGCCAAATGTCCCCTGGCGGGGGCAAAATTGCCCCTGCTTGAGAACCAGGGCCCCACCTTCAGTCTCCACTCAGCATCCAGGGGGACCTGTTGAAAACAGAAATTGAATCTCAAGTTGCTCCCTGCTGAAACCCTCCGTGGCACCCCCTTGTTCGGGGTGAAGTTTTGGCTGCCAGGGGACTGTGAAGGAGCATGTTTACTCTCCACCTGGAATGTTCATTCCAGAATAACTCCCAGGTCGTTCTCCTGCTCTTACATCAAGGCCATTTGCTCTGGGAAGCCGTCCCTGGCCCTCCTCAGGTGAGGCCCCTTTTTTATAAGTTCTTGGTAGCACCTGTCAGAGTTTGCAAGTTTCTGCTCCTTGATAGGATGCTTAACCATGCAGCTGACTCTTTAGCTGGAATCTAGAAAGTCCTAGATAGTAAGTGCCCTGAAGACGGGGACCAGGTTGGGTTCTGCTCACGTGTGTGGGCCGTGGCTCTGCTGTCTAACTCTGGATTCTAGTTCTAACCCATCAATTAGATGGCTTGGGTTAGAACCCCAGCTCTTCCGCTCGCTGGCTGTGGGACTTTGGGCAAATTGTTACGTTCTCTAAGCCTCACTTCCCTCGTTTGTCAAACGGGTCATGGTGACAGTTAAAGAGTTTAAGGCATGCAGCATGTTTAGCACAATTCCCAGCACATAGTAAGCTTTTGACAGCATTTCATTTATTCAGAAATCTTTTTGATCTTCAGTTTCTTTATTTCATAAGGCGGATCTCCTGTTCCCCTCTTCCCTGAGACATGGGCGGTTTGGTGGCGACCGAGACGTTAACAGCACAATGCTTGCAAGATTAGGTATCTGACAGAAGAATCTGAATCTGAACAACTGTTGGCTCAATCTATAACACCCTGGCACCGGCGTATATGAATGAGATACATCTCTTGCTTTTCAAAATGTTTCTATTTATTTTCTGTGCTGCATAACAAATTATCACAAACTCAGCACGTTCAACAACAAGTTCATTCTCTCTCAGTGTCTGTGGGACAGGAGTCCAGGTGCCTCTGGCTCAGGGTTTCTCATGAGCTGGCAATCAAGGTGTTTCTGTTGGGGCCACGGTCGTCTCGGGCTCCCCCTCCAAGCTCTACTGGTTGTTGGCAGAATTCAGTTCCTTGAAATAGGAGGATTGAGGTCCCTGCCCTTCTGGCTAGTGCTGGCTGGGGACACTGTCAGCTCCTAGAGACCACCTGCTGGCCCCTGCCATGGGGCCACCTCCACAACGCAGCCGTTTGCCCCTTCAGGGCCAGCAGGAGACTCTCGTGCTTGAATCTCTTTTTTCCTCGTACAATTATAATTAAAAATACAACTATAAAAATGTTATTTCATGAATTGTAACAAACGTACCACACTATACCAGGTATTTATTATAGGGTGGTTTACAGAAATCCTGTATTCGTGTGTGATTTTTTTGTAAATCTACAGCTTCTCTAATTATAATTTTTAAAGTGCCAGGTCCCTTTAAGGGTTCTCCTGGTTAGGTCAGGCCCACCCAAATCAACCTCACTTTGGATTAACTCAAAAGTCAACTGATCGGGGACCTTAATTATATCTGCAGAATATCTTCATCCTTGTCATATAACCTAATCACAGGAGTGACGCTCCCATCACGTTCAGGGCCCCACCCTGCACTCGGGGGAGGGGATTGCACAGGATGTGGCCCCGGGCTGGAGTCATCTTGGGGCGGTCTTAGAATCCTGCCCACCTACCACAGTGCTTGTGTTCTACGAGCAGGGCAGGCCCACTGTGCGCCGGGCTCCCAGGCCAAGCACCTGCCATGCATTGCGACACCCACCACAGCCCTGAGAGGTAGCCCTCGATGTCGTTCCTCATTTTGCAGGGGAGGAACCTGAGCACAGAGAGAGGCGGCCACAGAGCCAGGGGCTGAAAGCCAGGCACCAACCCAGCACGGATATACGATAACTATAAACACATACGCACCTAACAATAGAGCCCCAAACACATAAAGTAAAATTTGATAGAACTGAAGGGAGAAATAAACAGATCTGTGATAATAGTTGGAGGTTTCAGTACCCCAGTTTTGATAACAGATAGAACATCAACACAGAAGATCAACAAAGAAATAGCCCGAACAAATACCATAAACCAACCAGACCTAGCAGACGTACACAGGACACTCCACCTAACCATGCACATTCTTCTCAAGTGCACATGATGCATTCTCTAGGATAGGGTTAGGTTTAGGTCAGAAACCAATTCTTATCATGTTAGAAGACGCAAGTCGTACGAAGTATCTTCTCTAATATGGAACAAAACTGGAAATCAGTAACAGAAGGAAAACTGGAGAATTCAAACCTCAGCAGTCAGGTGGAAGGCCACGCCAAGAGCTAGCTACCTTTTCTGCAAAGGGCCAGATAGTGAATATCTTCAGCTTTGCAGGGCAGACTGTCTCTGTCACATCTACCCAGCTCCCTGCAATTGCAGCGTGAAAGCTGCCATGGCTAATAGGTAAACGAATGAGCGTGGCTGTGTACCAGTAAAACTTTATTGACAAAAACGGGCGGCAGAGTGGATTCGGCCCTGGGCTGTGCTGTGCGGTCCCCTGCCCTCCGCTGCCACACAGGCTGCCTCGGGCGTGGGCCGGCAGCCTGGGCCCTGCCTCCAGGGGAGATGAGCGGGCAGTAAGGGCAGAGCGGGGTACTGACTTCTGCAGGTGAGATGGGCACGGAGCAGTGTGGATGGATGTCCTGGAGGAAGAGGCCTGACAGACAAGGGCACGAGAAAGGGGGGCGGGAGGTAGGGCCACAGGAAGAAGCATCACAGGGTGCAGAGCAGTGTGGATGGATGTCCTGGAGGAAGAGGCCTCACAGACAAGGGCACGAGAAAGGGGGGCAAGAGGTAGAGCCACAGGAAGAAGCATCACAGGGTGCGGAGGTCAGCAGGCCACACGGCGGGTACTGGTTGGAACAAACCATCCAAGGGAGGTGCCAGGGGGTGAGGATTTCCCAGCAGGAAGGGTGGACGGGCCTGGGGCTACCCGGGGACTGTCGCTGACAAGGCTCAGAGGACGGAGACGTGTGTCAAGGCGCATGACGTAAGACAGCATGGCCAGGGGAGGGGCCCCTGCAGCTGGCTGAGGAGCGCGCGCCGTGCCCTGACCCGTCGTCTGCGCCGGTCAAGCCCTGAGTGACGGGGCCAGCGCCTGTTCTTTGAACCCCTGAGTGTTTCCGGAGGCCTCTCCGTGCATCTGGAGCCATCTTGAGCTCCAGGGCACAGCAGGACGGGGCGGGCGGCAGCCCACACGCCAGGTCCCGCCCGACGCCTGGTTTTAATGTGGAGACTTAGGTTTGTTTAAATAGCTGAAAGTTCTCCAGAAAAAGGGCTGTTTTATAACGTGTGGAAATTGCCTGGAATTCTGATTTCAGGGTCCATGAATAAAGTTTTATCGGCACCCAGCTCATCCATAGACGTGTCGTCTGGCTGCCTCTGCGCCGCGGCGGCAGAGCTGGGTAGCCGTGGCAGGGCCATCTGGCCCGCAAAGCAGAAAGTGCTGACCGCCAGGCCCCTGCTGGTAGGAGCCGGCTTGGCGTGTGCTGTTCCTCTCCCCACACACCTCCCTTGCCCCGGCCTGAGGAGGGTCCCCACGTCTGGCTGGGGGGTGGGGGTGCCCACCCTCTCCGTCGGCGGCACTTCGCCCCCAGGGCTGAGCGCACTTGTTCAAAGAAGAAATGCTGACTTCATGCCTTCCCTTTTCCCTTTTTCTTTGCCGGTGATTTCTACAAGCCAGTGGAATCCTGAAAGGGTTCGACCCCCTCCTCAACCTTGTGCTTGACGGCACCATCGAGTACATGCGAGGTGAGCCATCGGGTCTTTAGGGTGCCGTGGCTGGGGCCCTGTTCCCTGGGAACCCCACGTGGAAGTGGGGAACACGATGCCCCGTTGGCTGGCTGCGTGGGAGCTCCCTGTCGCAGGCGTTCCTGCAGAGCCTGGAAGGCCACGGCCTCGGGCTCGAAGGTCTGGACCCCCGTAGCCGAGTCACTCAGATCGTTAGTTCCTCCGGGGTCCGTAGAGCAGGCCCAGTGTGCTTAGGAGGTGATGGTTTGCGACTCGTCTCGGGATGGCAGAACCGAGAGGCTCGGGCAGCTCCACACCGTCCTCGTCTTCTGCGCTCCCCGCTGAGCTCTGCTGTGAACGCAGGGTCCTCTGCCCCTTACCCGGAGCACCCGCCCTCATTTCCCTGCCTCTGGCCTGCCTCTTTGCAGTGAGGCCCCATCCCAATCCCAAGACCCTCCCCAGGCCCGGCCCTGCCCGTCAGCCTACAAGTCCTGGAGCTCAATCCCCGCGGCCTGGCCGTGCGGCGGAGACGAGACTCACTCGTGAACAGTTAAACAGTTTCTCACCACCACAGAAGCAGCGTCACAGCTGTGTGGAGGAGCCGCCGTCCTCCCGTGGGCTTGGGCCCGGTCCCCCAGCGCCCGGCGGAGCTTAGCGTCCCGCCCCTTCCCTTTCCCCCGCCTGGGTCTCCAGCTGACCGGGTCCTGGCCGAGCAGGGCTGCTGGGGAGACAAAGCGAGCTTTGTCCGCTCAGGACTTAGACATACGCGGGGCCTGTCCGGCCCCTGAGCCGTCGCTGCCCTGACGGAGCGTTTCCATCCGCGCCTGGCACCCCGGGGCCTGGTGCACACTTGCTGGATAAATCCCCGTGCTCCCGCTTCCCCCCTGGACGAGCCTGGGGGCCGGGAGGTTGGACCTCTGGCGGCAGAGCCAGATTTCAAAGTGGGTCTCTGATTTGAAATCCCAGCCCACTTGGCCGCCCTCCGCCCCGACACAGTGCTGTGACGATGATGAATTGCAGTCGCCCTTGGCTTCCTGCCTGCGCTGCTCAAGCTTGCTCTCACCCCACCGTTACGGGCGGCGTTGGCAGCCGTCAGGGCGCCTGGGATCTTGCTTTTCATTTCGGCTCCCCGCCTGAAAGCCTGGTCCCAGGAGCCCCCGTCCGCTCAGGTGCCTGTGCCTGTGCCTGCAGCTAGCTCCACGACCCGGGGCCCCCGCTGGCCCTCCCTGGGCCTCCACGTTCCCACCTAGAGACTGAGGCCGGGCAGGTGCCACTGCTTCCAGAGCTCCTTCCCTAGAGAGGGAGGCCGTGTGTCTGGGCGGCCTGGTGGCCGTGGGGTGGGGGCCGGCAGGGAGCCTCTGCGCACGTCTCCTCCGAGGTCACCAGTCGTCCGCTGCGCCTGCGGGTCAGGTGGGAGACAAGCGTGAGGTGGCTTCCCGGAGGAGGGCCGCCCCGTACCCCTAGGACCCGATGGCACCGCACGGCCGCCTGACGCCCCGTCTGTTCCTCCACCCAGACCCCGACGACCAGTACAAGCTCACGGAGGACACGCGCCAGCTGGGCCTGGTGGTCTGCAGGGGCACGTCTGTCGTGCTCATCTGCCCCCAGGACGGCATGGAAGCCATCCCCAACCCCTTCATCCAGCAGCAGGACGGCTAGCGGGCACACGGGCACGGCTCTCCACGGACTCCGAGCCGCGCGCCCCAACACACGGTTTCTTTTTGTACAGGCTGAATTTTTGTTTTCTTAATAAAACTGCAAATCTCAAGCATCAGGGAGCCTTGGAATTCTCTCAGCCTCGGTTTTCAGGTGACACCTGGGTCTGGGGGATTTGATCCGATTGTCAGCTTGGGGGGCACCGGCAGTGGTCTGTGCTGGTACTGCCAGGTCTCACGCGAGTCGGGGCCTCGGTCCCGTAACAGGGCTCTCCAGGGCCCTTCTGCACCAAACAGAGGCTGGGCCTTCACCCCGAGGCCCTGGGGAGACAAGGCAGGACCCCAGCCAGCCGTTCCAGGAGCCCCGGGAGACCAGGGACTGCAAGGGGCGTCTTCATTCTGCTTTCCCTTCAGAGCCGCCTCCACCCGCGAGCCGGAGTGGACTCCTGAGCCCAGCCCGTCCAGGTCCCGTCCCTGCTTGAGACCTTGCCGTAGTTTCTCACCCCGCCTCCGGGGCCCTGCCCCCTGCCCCTCACCACCGCCAGCCGCCCCTTCCTGCCCCAGGGCCTCGCCCACCTGCTCTGCTTGGCCCAGGAGCCCCCGCTGGCCAGCTCAGGTTCCACCTTAGAAACGCTCCTCTTCAGAGAGGTCCCTTTTCCCGTTGCCCCCGCTTCCTAAATGCCTCGCCCTCGTCGGGGGCCCGTCCCTCACTGGACTGTCCTCCCTGCTGAGGGCAGTCGCCGACCCTGCCTTCCTCGTCGCCCGGGAGGGCCGAGCGAGAGAAAGGGGAGGCGGCATCACTGACCATCGCCAGGGGCTGGGGGCGATTCAGAGGGGTTCCCCCCGGCAAAAACCTCGGACTGGGAGCCCCTTCGTCTCAGAGCGGGAGGCAGCACGGGGTCCAGGGCCACGCGGGACGCTAGCAGCAGGACGCGAATGCGCTCAGACTCGGCCTGGGGGGCTCTGAAGAATCTGGAGCCGACCGGCCCCTGGGCTCCTGTCGGGGTCTGGGCCCGCAGGCAGCGCCGCCCGGCTTGCAGTGGCCCAGGTGCTGACAGCTCCTGCGGCTCGGGAGTCCGTTACCAGCCCAGAGAAGGGGCTGCCCAGGACGCAGACGTTCAACCTGCCGTGCCTCACCGTTGGGGAGCAGCTACCCCCATGCCCGCTTGACAAACGGGGTCAGGCCTCTGAGCAGGGAGGTGCCACGGTGGGCGGCCTGCTCTGGGCCGGAGGCCTCGGCTCCCAGGGGTGGGGAGAGCAGCGAGGCCTTGGAGGCCAAGTAGAGCTCACGAGAGCCTCCAGAGACCGCAAGCGGCAAGGAGGACGTCGGCTTCCCTCGTGGAGGAAGCCAAGCTCGTCCCTGGCACCCCCCTCAAAACAGACCCCGGCCCCTCCCGGCAAGCTCCCAGGACAAGAGCTGCCCTCTGGGCTCAAATCCCCTCCCACCACTGCTGCATGGCTTCAGTAGTGACCCAGCGTCTCTGAGGTCCAGGGAAGCACTGGGCATCCACTCTGACCGGGCACCTGGCCACAGTCGTAAGAGGTGACAGCCAAGAGCAAAAGTCCAAAGACCAGAATGCTGAGGCGGGGGGGAGAGAGACCCCGGCTCCCTGAAGATTCAGGCAGGACTCCCCAGAGAAGGGGCTACGTCCGCCCTGGGGAGCCTCTGTGGCCCTGTTCTGTGAGCGTGAGCGACTTGAAAGGGCCTTGCTGTGGAGCAGGCGATGCATTGCCAGTGACAAACCACCTCTTCAGGTAAAGGCAGATCTTGGGCGGCGGCGGGTTGCAGACCGCCACAGGCTCTTCACAGCTCCTCCCGGCTGTGGCGGGGGTCGGTGCCTCCGCCTCGCGAATCTGGGCTCGTCTTGCCTTGACCCTGAGGAGTGATATCATGTGAGCTCAGAGCCTAGTCCTCGAGGGGCTTCACAGCTTCCACCTTTGCCCTCTTGTGCTGCCCTGAGCCGCCATCACGGGTGGCTGTGACCTCATGAGTCAGCCCAGGCAAGACCAGCAGAGGAGCTTCCCAAGCGCACAGTCATCAAAAATTATCAGTTTCATGCTGCTAAGTTCTGGGGGATGTTTGTTACGCAGCAATAGGTCGCAGGCACTTGCTGACTGAGTCCTATGACGAATTGCAGGGTGAAAACGGCAAGTGGAGCACAATAATACACGCAGTATGCGGTGGAATGAACTGTGGGCCCAGCTTGGACACGTTCTCGGTCTCGGTGTTCTGGTGGGTTTGGACCATTGTAAATAGGGTCATTTGGAGACGTTACTTCAGTGAAGCGGTGGCCCCCCTGAGTCAGAGTGGGCTTCGATTCCAGTTACTGGAGTCCTTTATAAAGCAGAGTGAATGTCAGGCGGTGGGAAAAAAGCTATGGGAAGAGGAGCAAGTGTGGCTCAGTGGTTGAGCTCCTGCTTCGCAAATACGAGGTCCCAGGTTCAATCCCAGGTACCCCCCCCCCAAAAAAAAAGAAAAAAAGCTCCAGGAAGCACCAACAGAACCCAGAGAAGAAAGAAGACGCCGCCAAGTGCGTTGCCGCAGCTCGGAAAAGCCAAGGACCAAGGATCACCGGCAGCCAGCCCCAGAAGGCCACAGTCTTTGGAGAAAGCCTCTCCTTGCTGACGCCTCGATTTGGGGCTCCTCCCAGCCTCAAAATCACGAGCCAATAAATCCCTCTTGTTTAAGCCAAACCATCGTACAGTGTTTATTTTAGCTGCCGAGAAACCAAGACGCAGTATGATATTCATTTATTTACAGTAACAGTCATTTGGAAACAGATCTCGTGTTTCCGTGCGTATAAATGTGCAGAGAAAGATCTGGAAGGAGCCACAATGACTTAGGAGTGAAGGAGGTGGTCAGAAGGGGTTTCAGCCTCTTCTTAAAGTTTACTATTCAACAAGGAGAAGACGTGAGTCAGAGAGTAAGAGGAAGCCAGAAACGGAAAGGGAGGGTGGGCAGGGGGCCAGCCTGCCTCCCCCGCAGCCACCATGCCCTCGGGGGGCCGCCCACCGGCCCTCCCGGCCAGCACAGGATCAACAGCCTGCGGGGGCCGGGGGCCAGCCCCGCCCCACGTGCCCACGGCCCCCACGGCCCACGGCTTCCCGGCGCTGGCAGAGAGGCCGCCCTCTGGGAGACACTGCCAGGGGCCCCTGCAGGCGGGGACGGAGGGGAAGACCCTGGCCTCATGACACCACCTCACAGCAGGCTCCGGAGAGTTCTGGGGGTGGCCAGGTCTCGGCACGGCTGGCGGTGAGCCCTACCGCCACCCCGACCGCCTGGGAACAGGATCAGCTAACCGGCAACTGGCAGCTGACTCAGCCTTCCCCCAAACCCCGGCAGGTTCCCTGATTATCCCCGTTTACGGATGAGGAAGGTAGGCCCAGAGAGGCTAGGCAACCCGCCCAGCGTCACACAGCCTGAGTCTGACCCAGGTGCCCCCTCCCCCACCGCATCTGAGGGCTCGAAAGCTACCCGAGGCTCCCAACTGCCCCATCTCCCGGATGCAGAAACTGAGGCCCAACCCATTTTTTTGGGGGTGGGGGGTTCATATGTGAGAGGGGGATGAGCAGGAAAGAAAGGGAAAGAACCGCCTGCCCAGTCACCCTCTTCCGTGGCCGCAGGTCCATTCCTGCAGGGAACAGCCAGGGGAACCCTCACTTCAACCCCAAAGCCCCAGCAACAGGACCCAGGTGGCGCTGGGTAGCGTCGACCTGCCCAGAGACGTGGGACTGGGGGAGCCTGGAGCGTGGGGCCACAGAAGGCAGAAGACGTGGGCATAAGGCCTTGGAAGGCAGAGGATGTGGGCGTTGGGCCACGGAAGGCAGGGGATGTGGTTGTGGGGCCACGGAAGGCAGGGGACGTGGCGTGGTTGTGAGGCCACAGAAGGCCCCGTTGGTCCCCTGAAAGCCAGCAGGTGGGGGACATAAGGTAACCAATCGGGATGCAAACAGCCAGACCCCTCCCCAACATTAGGGAAGGGGAGAATGGCCTAAAAAGGCCTAACCCGGGGCCCCATGTGTGTCTCAGCCTGTAGCACGCCCGCACCCACGTCTGGGGTGTGTACTTACCTCTTTTCTCTCGTTTCCCAATAAACTCTACTCCCTTTCCTACCCCAGGGCATGTCCTTAAATTCCATTATGCAACATATTAAGAACGTAGAAACCCAGAGCAGGGGATGTGGATGTGGGGCCATGGAAGGCAGATGGCGTGGGTGTGGGGCCACAGGAGGCAGGGGACGTGGGAGATCAGAGGTGCCTCTGGGTCCCAACCTTGTTGCTGAAAACGCCCCTGAGTTCCCAATCCCTGCCCCTGCCACACCCACTGGGTGTCTGGGAGGCCCCCCAAACTGGTGCTCCCTCTTCCACCTGGCACCTCCCCAGCCCTCCCCATCCTGGGAAATAGCCCCCCGACTCCCCCCTTGCCCAAACCCAAAACCCTGGGGTCACCCTTGCCTCCTCTCTTTCTCTGACCCCTCAAATCTCATCCATCAGCAAATGCTGACAACTCTACCTTCAAAATGCATCCCGAAACGTTTAGGGAACAAATAACACATCCGTACCAAACTCCTTCAGAAACAAGAAGAGGAGGGACACTTCACAACTCGTATGAGCCCAGCATCACCAAAACCTGAAAGCGACATTACAGAAAAAGGAGACAGCCCAGAATCTCTTATGAATGTACATAGAAAAATCCTTAACAAAATACTGGCACAGGGGAGTCGATGTGGCTCAGTGGTTGAGCTCCAGTTTCCCACATACAAGGTCCCGGGTTCAACCCCCGGCCCCAGTACCTCAAAAACAAAACAAACAAACAAAAACACTAGCACAGCGAATCCTGCCATCGAGAAAAAGGACTCTGTGTCACAACGACGTGGGGTTTATCCCTGGAAACCAAGGTTGGTTCAACATCCAAAAATGTCAACGTTGTTGCATTAGCAGGGTAAACCATGCAGTCATCTCAAAAAGTCTAACCCCCCTTTGGATAAAAAACTCAGCCTCTAGGAATGGAGGGGAGCTATGGAAAACTTACAGCTAACGGCACTCCAGATGATAAAAGATGGAACACTTTCCCCTAAGATCAGGAGTGAGACAAGGATGTCCACTTCTCCTCGGCTGTTCAGCACTGCACTAGCGATCCTAAACAGTGCAATAGGGCAGGAAAACAAAATGAAAGATCGGAAAAGAGGAACTAAAATGGTCTCTATGAGCAAAATGCACCTGAACATGCCCACTGCTGTCCCTCTCCACTGCACCCTGGGATTCAGGCCATGCCATGCCCCACCTGACAATGACTGTCCCTGCCTCGCCTCAGACCCCGTACGGTCCAGCAGCAATCACAGCACATCACTCCCCTGCTTAAAACCCTTCCCATCACCTTGGAACAAAACTCAAACTCCTCGACCCTCAAGGTCTGGCCTGACCTGGCCATGGCCCCCTCCTTGCCCTCGTCCCCCCCTTCTTCTCCCCTGCCGTCTCTCCACTCCAGCCACACCGGCCTCTCTACCAACTCTCAGCACACCAGGCTTGATCCTGCCCCAGGGCCTTTGCACCAGCTTAGACTCCTGAAACATTTTTCTTCCCCTATATTCACAAAGCCCATCCTCGTTCCCTCCAGACCCTTGCTCAACGGAGGCCTTTCCCTGACCATCCTTCTCAAAACGACCCACTTTCCTGATTCCTATGTTCCCACGTTTTATCCGTGGCTCCGATTTTGATCCTCAGTTATCTCCCGCAGTCATCTTCCATGGTGATTACTTCCGTTTGCCATCCGTGTTCCCCACCCATCTAAACGCTCCATGACGTCAGGGACCACGCCAGTCTCGGTCAAACCAATAAGATGCCGGGGTGCCCAGCAAGAGTCGAGCGGCTGGCCAGCAAAATCTAGACTGTGGAAAACTATGAGACAGATGCCTTGCTGCTTAACAAATAAATTGCAGGGAGAGAGACAGAAAGGAAAAGAGAACCCATAGATGAACCCAAGTGTCCACTGACCGACGAACGGATACATAAAACGTGGTCTATACGTCCCACGGAATGTGCTGAGCCGTCAGAAGGAGTGAAGTCCTGATGCAGCGGCACGGACAAAGCTTGAAGAAATCACGTTGAAAGAAGCCAAACACAGAAGGATAACTATCGTGGGATCTCGCAGATACGGAATAATTAGAGTAAGTAGGAGCTAGAAGAGAGGCTACCAGGGGTCAGGGTAGGGGCTGGGAACGGGGAGTTAATACTCACATTGTACAGTCTCTGTTTGGGATGATCGTAAAGTTTTGGTAATGGACGGTGGTGAAGGGAGCACAACGCTGGGCGTAATTATCAGCGCTGGAATTATATATTTGAATGTGGGTAAAAGGGGAAATTTTAGGTTGTACCTATGGTACTAGAATAAAAATCAGAAACTAAACTAAAAAAAGCCATCGGACTGTACAAAGCAGTGAACCCTAATGTAAATGACGGACTATAGTTAATAGTACAATTATGAAAGTGGGAGCAGATGTGGCTCAGGCAGTTGGGCACCCACCTCCCACGTGGGAGGTCCCGGGCTCAGTTCCCAGTGCCTCCTAAAGAAGAGAAACAATGAGCAGACAATGAGCAGAAACAACGAGCAGACAGCAAGCAAAAACAAAACGAGCAGCGAGTGGATGTGGCTCAAGCAGTTGGGCAGCCACTTCCCACATGGGAGGTCCCGGGTTTGCTTCCCGGTTTCTTCTTTCTTAAAAAAGAAACAGACAATGAGCAAAAACAACGAGCAGACAGACGAGGGAGCCATCTCAGGGAAAACACACACACACAAGTAAAAGAAAGTGTTATTCCATGAATTGTAACAAGTGTTCCATTCCAACGCAAGGTGTTAATGGGGAACTCTGTCTTATACGCCATTTCTCTGTAAACCCACAGCTTCTCTAATAAGAAAAAAAAAAGAGGGAGCCTCCTAAGAGACACATCAACCGGTTGCACCGAATGGACCTCATTTGCATCCTGCTTTAAACAAAGCATGAAAACAAAATTCCACAAGACAATCGAGAAAATTGGGCACCGAGCGGGAGGTCAAGGATATTAAGGAATTACTGTCAATTTTTTAAAGCCTGATAATGGAATGGTTGCTTATGGTTTCTTAATTCCTCATATTTTAGAAAGACAAATACTGACGGATGTGTTCTGCAACATCTGGAATTTGCTTTGACGTTATCCGGTGGGGAAAGCGGGAGGGTGTGGGTGAGTCCCGGCGGACAGTGTTGGTGATGGGACACGGGGGCTTGCTCCCAGCTCGTGTTTATATTCGAAAACTTCCACAGTGAAAGTTAACTTAAGCAAGGGGTCCCTACGGCGTCTGCTGGGGCCCGACGGCACCAGGGAGGAAGAGGCTTAAAACCGGTGGGTAGGGAAGCAGGTGGGCACCCGCCTACCATACGGGAAGTCCTGGCTTTGGTTCCCAGTGCCTCCTAAAGAAGACGAGCAAGACAGCGAGCTGACGGGCTGGCACGGTGAGCTGACACCAACAAGATGACACAACGAGGAGACACAACGAGAGACGCAACAAGCAGGGAGCGGAGGAGGCTGAAGCCATTGGGCATCTCCCTCCCACATGGGAGTTCCCGGGTTCGGTTCCCGGTGCCTCCTAAAGAGAAGACGAGCAGACACAGAGAGCAGACAGCGAGCACAAACAACAAAGGGATGGTGGTGGAGAAACAAAGAAAATAAATGGGAGAGAAATAAATAAATAAAATAAATCTTAAAAAAACATAATTGAGAAATGTATTTATTCATCTGTGTTTACTTTTTAGTTTTTAATTGTTTATATTTTCAATTATTAAATGTACAAAATATAGTTTAAAAAAAAAAAAGCAAACGGTGGGTGAATGATCCCCCCTGAGCCCAGGACTTGTTAGGGCCTGGCTTCTGTACCCAGAATCCTCCTTCCCCATCCTCCCTGCCTAGAACCTTCTATGGCTCCCGACTGCCCTTAAGATGAAGTCTCAGTGCTGGGCCCTCTTCACCTCTCGTTGTTCCTCTCCTCACTGTCCCCCCAATCCTGCTATATTCCTTGTCACCCCTGGACCTTTGCCTGGCCGCGGCCTCCTTGCCACCCCCACCCCCGGCCCTTTAAAACTGGCCCCCAG
>JAQZBX010055998.1:0-18287 GCA_029593785.1 Cabassous unicinctus
TGATTCCCAGAAGGTGGGAGGCACAAGTAGAGAGGGCTTTGAGCTTTCCTGAAGTGGAATTAATTTTCAGGATAGTGGAAAGAATGGATGTGTAGGACCCAATGATTGTGATAAGAGACACAGTTATGGTAAAGCCAGTGAGAATGAATATCATGATTTCAGTGTCACAAGTGTCAGTGCAGAAAAGGGATAAAATTGGGGTTAAGTCACAGACAAAGTGATAGATTACATTGTAATTGCAGAAATGCAAACTGTTAATAGAAAGAACGTATTGGTCAAGGAGTCAATAAATCTAATCATGTAGGACCCAGTGTTGAGGATGCGGCAGACTCTGGTGCACATAACAAGTGGGTAGTGAAGAGGGCTGCAGATAGCTACATAGCTATCATAGGCTATTGAAGAGTGAAGGAAACATTCAGTGGCACCCAAGAAGACAAAAAAAATACATCTGAGGGAAACAGCCTATGAATGAAATATACTTGTTGGAAGTCAGTATGTTCTCTTAGGTTTTAGGTGTGATGACCATTGAGTAACTGAGGTTCAGGAATGACAGGTGACTGAGGTAAAAATACATGGGGGTATGAAGCTGGGGATCCAGGCAAATTATCAGTATCATGCCTGCATTCCCCATACAATAATCATATATATTAGGAGAAACAGCATAAAGAGGACCTGCCGGATCCCTTCAGAGTCTGTCAATCCCACAAGGATGAAGTCAGCCACATTTGTTTCATTCCTACTTCCCATAGCTTTCAAGTGTTGTAAACTGTTGAGAAATCAATGGTGTTTCTTCCAAGAATGACTTCAAAATATTTTTGATTATATGTATGAGCTGATACTTTTAAAACTAGTATAGTGATAACAGAAATACATACTAAAGCATAGTTTGAAAACAGTTTACTGCAGATACTGAATTTTACTATGAAAAACAAATTTGGATAGTATATAATAGAAAGTTATATCTTGCATAACTAGAATGAACTTGAAACTTATGGATACTTTATTAGGAAATTTAAGCAGCTGAAAATATTATATCATACTTATTCCTAGTGTACTCATTTTTTAGATGATAAATAGGGTGCAAAAAATTATGTAAAGTATCCAGACTCACAACCAATAAGTTTAATTGATTTTATGATTCTAGCAAGATTTATTGTGTCCAGAGATCACACTCATACCACTATATTCCAAATTATAATTAAATTCTGAAAACAGGAAAGAAGTGCTAGATATATAATAAAAAATGATAGTTCTAATGCATCTTTTACTGTTCTTTTGTATCTAATATTATTTAATACAAATGACAGATGAAAAATTAATAACAGTCTCCTTTACTGGGGTTTATTAATTTTACAGACTACACATTACTATTTATTTTCAGAAGATATGATTTTAAGTCATTATTTAAATCAAATTTCTTTCATAATTATGTTTCCAAATTATGTTCATTGCTTGATTACTCTGTTACCATCAAATCTAATTTTCCATTTTTTCAAATCCTGGTATTACTTAAGTAAGGTCAAAATGATATATACATATATGTGTATATGTATATGCATACTCTTCTAATAATATTCCCATTTTTTGAAACAAATTAAAATTCTTTAACTTTGAGAATAATACTTACCATGAGCCAAAATTGATTCAAAACTTCTTTCAGCATTATCTTTCTAGAAATTCATCAACCTCAAATTTTTCTCACAAATAAAATATGTAAACCATTTAAGGTGAAATTTCTGCAATGTAATATTTGTCTCCATTGAGATAAGCTATTTTTAATTTTCTCTGCAAGCATTTTTAGTTAATTCTGAGGTAAAATAAATCACCTAAAATTTTTCTGCAGGTCCTGTCAAATAGAAACTTTACCAAGAAATTGTGTCTCACAAGTATACAAGGTAGCTACTGTGAACATAAGCAATGTGGGATATCTCTTGCCTTTCACCCTGAAAATGCCATGGCACCTCATATATTGAGGTTTGCTGATAATGCAACTTTTGATCATCCCTGGGACCAATATCCAAGGAACCTGGACTGGCATGATGCCAAGGATAAAAGTTCAAGGAGTAATACATCTAATGTTAGGTTTATAACAGAGAATTGCGTTCCTCAGAGAAACCACATAATTGTAAGCATCTTATTTTGGTTTTCTTTCTGATGGTTTAATTTATGACTGGGTAAGAGAGAAGGTATTTCTGGAAAAACATTTAGGTTGATCTGCAGCTGAAAGGCCAGAATGTTAACCACAATTAATGAAATAGCACATTTTTTTACAATGAAACATTTTTATACTTAAAGATGTGACAATATCATGCGAATAAGCATTGTTCATGAAGCAAAATTACAAATACAACAAAATACAGTTAGGAAAATGTAAATCATTCATAAATATCAATCCTGAGATGTATTTTTTCCAATTATTTTTTTAGTGCATATAATGTTTATTTATATGTATACTTAGGAGTTATTTTTATGACACTGTATTTTCAGCAAAATCTTGCTTTTATTATTAAATACTTATACACCTTGACTTAAATTATATTAGACTTTTCTAAAACCCATATTTTAAAGTATTTTGCATTAATTGAGGCAGCATAAAAACTTCTTCCTGGGAGTATGCACCAACTGATGAATGGGCAATTTTGAAGCAACACAAGGAAAACATGGTCAAGTTTCCATACAGGTTAGAGAATGTCACCTCATTCATCTACTTAGCAGATACATTGTTTTATCTTGTTGTTGTTTGTGCAACTTGTTTCAATATTTTAGGGAATTGGCTTTTATGATATTAAAGAAAAAACATGAGAGAAGAAAGTAAAAATTTAGTGCTTAGACGAGTAAATATTTAATAATTAATTTCATGGCCGAAAGCTTACTTTCTCTATATATAACTAAGTGAAATACATTCTTGTTATTGTTTCATTAATTAACAATAAAACATCTATTTTCTTGAATTTTCTTTAGAAGCAACTCATACTATGAAATCTGTTTACACTGCAGAATTTCAGAGAAATTGATAGTATGGATCAATGTATTACAAAATAATATATTACATAATTAATGAACATTTGCAAGTACAATTCTCCAATTCATCAAAAATTCCATGACACTGAAAAAACTCCTTTGGATATTAAATGCCAGCATTAATTTATTTCTAAATATGTGACCTTGGGGTTTAAAACAAAGGAAAGATTAATGGGGATTATCTATATGAAAGCCATCTCAATAGGATCCGCTTACACCTTGCACAATTTCCAGGAATGAGTTTTTCTTCCAAGCATTGAAATACATTTTTATAGTCATTAGTGTACTTTCAAATAATATAATTAATAAGCAAAGAAAAAATAATTTGCATTACTTTTTCTGACTAATCTTTTTTGCTGAATCTTTATGGATGGGATGGTAACCAAGGGCTAAGAATTAACAAGTAACTGTGTTTACAAATCCTTATTTAGATATATTTGTAGTTTTAAATAGCCAAAGGATATTGTGAGAAATTATTAAACTGGCTTAGCCTGGACCTGCTATTGTGATGGGCATTCTAAACAGGTCTCACATCTGTTTATGGTTACTCTAGATTTAGCCTCAATCTTGTTTATGCTTACTATTTTAATGGTAACCACTCCACTCTCCTCTGTTTAATATCCATAAGAAAAACCTTGTAACTGACCTTTGTTCTGTATAATCCTTTCCCAGATCCTTCTGACTCTCCCCAATTTGGTACAGATCCCATCCTGTTCAACCACTTAATGTTTATTAATAAAGGAATCTGTGCCATATTCATACCAATTATTCATTAGCATCCCAATGTTATAAATATCAAAATTAATACAGTTCCTGAGGGGAGTTTTGGGCCATTAAGCCACTGTACTCCTTTGTGCAAACAAATGAACTCTTCTCTTTGTGAAACCCCAGTACCTCAGGAACTGGTCTTTAGGGTGCATCAGGAAAAAGAATCCACTTTTTTTGGCATCAGGATTTCAATATGGCATCTCTAATAGTAAAATAGTTTTGGCAGAGGATCAAGAATAAGAAAGAGAAGTGAAACATGACTCCTTTGTCCTGCAGTCTAACAAAATTAGAACTTTATCCCTGACAATTATTAAATGTCATTATTTTTTAAAAATTCTGTTCCTCCTTTTAGTTCTGTCAATTTTCCTTCATGTTTTGGAAGATTTGTTAAGCAATTTTATGATTTTCTGAAAAATTGACTCTATTTTTATTTTATTCCCTCCATATCTCTGGAATAAACGTGTCTAATTTTTTCTAATAGTACTCCATTGCACAATTGTATTTATATACTATTGACAAGTATACATTTTTACATTCTTTAATGTTCTCCTGTTTCTTACAGACATCACATATTTGGGTCTTACTTTTTAATAGAATCAGTTACTAGGACTTTTAATTGGAGTGTTTAGTCCACTTGCATTTAAGTAATTATATATTTGCTATTTTCATATTATGACATATAGTTTTGAAATTCTGATTCATCTCTCCTAGTATCTTTTTGGTTAATATAATATTGAATATAAAATTTTATTCTCTCTGTTGGATATTTTTTAACCATACTTCATTGCATTATATTGCTAGAGTTTTCTCCAGGGGATAAAATTTTCATCTTTAAATTATTTTAGTGTTATTAATATTATTATCATTACTTCTAGGCAACATAAGACTCTTTAGGTTCTGTTCCCCCACAGAGTCTTTGACAAACTACCAAAAAGGGCAAAAACATCTTACTCAAAACTCTATAAAACAGTTAAATTGTTGCATTAACTGGGTGAGAGCTGAAGCAAGAAAATGCCACTTAAAACTAGTATTGAAAACCAACCAGCCAAACAAACAAAAACTAGTATTGAAACCTGGACTTGTCCCCAACTCCTCCCTGGCACAGTGTGGAAATCACATGGAATCTTATTATGGAACCCTGTCTGTTTTGGAGAGAACAGAGTAACCCTTGTGTGCATCTTCTGGTGCATTTAAAAGGCAGCCCCAATAAAATTGAGTGCTGATTTCTCATGAGAAACCATGGAGGCAAGAATGCAGTTGGATGAAAAAATTAAGTGCTGAAAAAATTTTCAACACTGAATTTGATATCTGGCAAGACTGTCTTAAAAATGAGGTAAAGATTAAGACATTCCCAGGTAATCAAAAGCTGAGACAAATAATCACCACTAGACCTGCCTGAAAAGAAAGGATTGTAGATCATGGATTGAAGCAGAATAAAGGAATGAATATTGCAGGAAAGGCATACATAGGGGTAATTATAACCCCAGTATTATTGCATTGTATTTTTCAGTAGATAACTCTACTTTTCATTTGTACAGATTCTAAAAGATACATGCATAAAATATAATGTCATCACTATGGTTTAAGATGAATAATATGTAAAAATATATTTTGTAATAAGTGCAAAAAAAGGTGGGGTGTTGATGGGGTTTAGAAACAATGTTTGTGTATATTATTGAAGTTAAGTTGCTATCAAATCAAACAAGATTATTATAGATTAAGGATGATGTATTTAAGCCCAAAAGTAACTGCAAAAAAAATGCCTGAAAAATGAAAAGACGGAAATGAGAAGAGACTCAAAGTAGTACAATATTAAAAATAAAAATAGACATTAATGGAAGAATTAAGGGACCCATGCTGATTTACAAATTCAACACAACCCCAATAAAACTCCCAACAGCTTTTTTTGCAGAAGTGGCAAAACCAATAATCAAATTTACTTAGAAGGGAAGGGGCCCAAAATAGCCAAAAAAGATCTTAAAAAAAGAAAAACAAAGTTGGAAAACTCTCATTTCCAGACTTTAAAGAATATTACTTTGCTACTGGAGTAAAAATAGCATGATACTTGTATAAAGACAGACACATTAATAAATGGAACTGATTCGAGGACTCAGAAATAGACCCTCACTTCTACAGTCAAGTGAGTTTTGACAAGGTGGTCAAGCCCTCCCAGCTAGGCCAGAACAATATATTCAACAAATGGTGCTGGAGAACTGGATAGACATATCCAAAAGAAAGGAAGAGGACCCCTATATCACACCTTATATAAAATTTAACTCAAAATGGCTCAAGGACCTAAATATAAAATCAACAATCATAAATCTTCTGGAAGAAAATGTAGGAAAATATCTTCATGATCTTATGGTAGGTGGTAGTTTCTTAAACCTTACACCCAGAGAATGCTCAACAAAAGAAAAAAATATATGAATGGGACCTCCTCAAAATTAAACACTTTTGCACTTCAAAAGACATTGCCAAAAGGGTAAAACGGCAGCCGATTCAATCGAAGAAAATATTTGGCAGTCACATATCTGAAAAGGGTTTAATACCAATGATATGCAAAAAATCATACAACTCAACAACAAAAAGACAAATTATCCACTTAAAAAATGGGCAAATGACTTTTAGACAATTGTCCAAAGAAGAAATACAAATGGCGAAGAAGTACATGAAAAAATGTTCAGCATCAGTAGTGATTAGGGAAATGCAAATCAAAACTAATCATACATAATAGACTGGCCACTATTAAAACGTCAGAAAACTGTAAATGTTGAGAGGATCTGAAGAGATAGGAACACTTATTCACTGGTGGGAATGTAGAAGGGTACAGCTACTGTGGAGGACTGTTTGGCAGTTCCTAATGAAGTTGAATATAGATTTGTCATGTGACCTGGCAATATCATTACTTGGCATATAACCAGAAGAACTGAGAACAGAGACATAAACAGACATCTATATGCCAATGTTCATAGCAGTTATTCAGGAGAGTGAAAAGTTGGAAACAACCCAGTTGTCCATCAACTGATGAATGGGTAAACAAATTGTGGAGTATATGCATGATGGAATATTATGCAGTGGTTAAGAAGAAATGAACTCTTGAAGCATATGACAACATGGATGAACCTGGAGGACATTATGTTGAGTGAAACAAGCCAGACACAAAAATATAAATACTGTATGATTGTGCTATTATAAACTAAATATGTTGTGTAAAGTCATGGAGTTAATAATTAGAATAAAGATCACCAGAAAATAGAATGAGGGTAGAGAATAGAAAGCTGAGGGTTCATCTGTTCAGAATTGGTAAAAAGATTGTTTGTAAACTTTTGGAAATGAATAGAAATTGTGAAAGCATATCATGGTGTTTGTAACTTGGAGTGCATGAATATGATAGCAGTTGTAAAGGAAAATCTAAGATAATATATATTATTAGAAGGAAAGCTAAAAACTGTAACTTGGGACTGTATAAAATAGGAAAACCTCATGTAAAATAAATATGAGTGATATTACATATATTATTCTTTTTACAAAATATAAATGCAAATATACTAGAGAGAAGGAAAGAGAGTAGCATCTAGTACAACAGGGAAAGCATAGAGAGATAGAGAGGTGATGAGTTTTGTTTCTTTTGTTTTGTTTATTATGATTTTTATTGGAATAATGAAAAAGATTTAAGAATGATTGAATTGATGAATGCACAAATATGTGATTACAATGAATACCATTTATTGTACCGTTTGGATGGGTTTATCTTTATTAATATGTATCAATAACATTTTTAATAAAGAAAAAAAAAGCATGACTTACAAAACCCAAATAGTAAAAATGGCAGAAGAAAATTCTTCATTATCCATGGCTACTTCGAATGGAAACTGACTAAACTTTCTATTCAATAGGAAAAGATGGGAATAATGGTTAAAAATCAGGATCTAACTATTTTCTTTTTAAAGCCCTCATCTTAAATTCATAGACACAAGTTGGTTGAAAGTTAAAAAAAGGAAAAAAATATTCCATGCATATAGTAACAAAAGAGAATTAGGGTAGCTATACTAACCTCATATAAAATAGTCCAAAATGGCCAAAGGGACAATGGAGTACACTGTATACTATTGAAATGGTCAATTCAACAAACTGATATAAGAGTTATATGTCCATATATATGCACAGAAACAGCAGAGACACACCATAATGAAGCAAATGTTGGCAATTTTGAAAGGAGAAATGGATGGTTCTATGTTCTCATATTAGACTTCTATATGCAACATTTAATTATGGCTAGGAGACTTAGATAAGCAATCGATAAGAAAATGGAAGACCTGAGCAATAGTAAAAATAAACTAGAGCCATCAGACATGTGCAGAACACTTCACCCAACAAGAGCCAAATACACATTATTCTGTTGTGCTTATGGGTCATTCTTCAGAGTAGACCATATGCTAGATCATGAAATAAGTCAATAAATTTAACAAAATTTTAATCATTCACTAAATCTTCCCTGGCAACATTGAAAAGATGCTAGAAATTAAGAACAAAGGATAACTGAAAAATTCAATAATATGTGAAAATTTAAAAGTACACTCCAGTGTGGGACATGACTACCGGAGATAAGCCTTCCTGGCATTGAGGGATTATTACCAAGCACCAGTGAGCAATGTATTTGAGAATAAAATCCTTGCCCACAGGGGTAAATATGCAACTTTGGGCTAAAGTAGACACTATTATTCTAGTAATGGAAGAACTTGTAACATTGATTTAAAGACAGTTGTCACCAGAGTTTCTGAGGGGAGGGAGAGGGAAGAATTGGTGTAACATAGGGGCATTTGGGGGACATTGGAATTGTTCTGCATTATACTGCAATGATAGATACAGCCCATTACACATTCTGTCAGAACCTATAAAATTGTTTGGTGCAAAGTTTAAACCATACTGTAAACTATAGACCATGATTAGTAACAATGCTTCAATATATTTTCATCAATTATAACAATGTACCACACTAATGAAAGATGTTGTTAATATGGGAAATTGTGGGAGGGGGAAATGGAGGATGGGGTATATGGGAATCCCCTATATTTTCGATGTAACATTTCTGTAATCTAAGTCTTTAAAAATAAAGAAAAATTAAGAGTTATAAAAGAACCCTCTTAAAAATAAATCAGTGAAAAAATTGCAAAGGCAATTAGAAAATATTTTGAGATTAATGAAAAAAAAACATACAAAATTTTATAAATGCAGCAAAGGCAGGGTTGAGAGGGAAATGTTTAGTTCTTAATTCTTATAACAAAAAAAATGAAGAAAGAGAGGCCTAATCTCACAACTTGATGTACTCGAAAAAGAAGAGCAAAATAAACCCAAAGCAAGTGGTTGGAAGGAAATAACAAAGATTGTTGCAGAGATAATTTGGAATAGAGAATTAAAAACACAATAGAGAAGATTAATGAAATCAAAAGTTGTTTCTTTGTAAATATCAATAAAATTGACAAATTTTAGCTAGACAAGCACAAAGAAACAAACACAGAGGATTCAAATAACTAAAATTAGAAATGAAGGAAGAACATCACCATTGACTCCACAGAAATAAAAAGTATAAGAGGATAATATGGACAATTGTATCAAATAAATTAGATAAACTAGGTGGAATAGGCAATTTAGTAGAAATACACAAACTACCTACACTGACTCAAGGAGAACTAGAACATTTCAACAGATCAATTACAACTAAGGAACAAAGCAATAATCAAATCCCTCTCCAAAATGAAAAACACAGGACCAGATAAGAACACTGGTGAAATTCACCAAGCCTTCCAAAACACCAATAATGATTACAAAACATTGCTTAATGTACTCAAAGAAGACCTAAATAAATGGAAGGATATTTCTTGTTCATGAATCTGAAGACTAAATATTGTTAAGATGTTGATTCTGCCAAAGCAATTTATACATTCAACGCAATCCCAGTCAAAATTCTAACCGCCACCTGGACAGAAATGAAAAAGGCAATTAAAAAAATTGTTTGGAAAGTTAAAGACACAAAGAGTAAAAACATCTTCAAAAAGCTGGAGAATTAGCACTTCTCATTTTTATAACTCAAGGCTACAGTAATCAAAATATCATGACATTGGCAAAAAAACAGACATGTAGACCAATGGAACTGAATTGGAATTTCGGAAATCCCAAATCATTGGCCATTTCATTTTTTTAAAAAGGCTGCCAAAACCACTCATTGAGGGAAAGAATACTCTTTGAAAAATAGGTGTTGGGAAAACTGGAGAGCTATATGCAAAAGAAAGAATGTGTAGCTCTATCTTTCAGCATATACTATACTTAATAAAAAATGGTTTTAATATCTAAATAAAATAAAATAAACTATAAAATCTTTTGGGAATTCAATTATGTACACCAATAAACATGTTCTTATCCTCAATCCATTCCTGTAAGTATGAACCCATTTTAAATATGACCTTTTGAAAATTTTATTTTTATTTACGTTTTGGCCAAATGTTATCAGTTTTATTGTAACCCAATTACTGAAGTACTTTATAAGAAGAATGAAATTCAAACAAGAGAGAAAGCCACAGAGGAAACTGGATGTGAATGGGACCTGGAGTAGAAAGGAGAATGTCATAGTCACGTGTATTGCCACATGACAGAAAAGCCAAGGATGAAGGATCACTGGCAGTCATCCCCAGCATACCAGTCTTTGAAGAGAAAATATTGCCTTTTTGACACCTTGATTTTGGACTTTTGCCTGCCACAAACCCATGAACCAATAAATCTCCATTGTTTAAGCTAACTCATTTTATAGTATTTACATTAGCAGTCACAAAATAAGAAAAACTCCTAAAGATAAACATTGGGAAATGTCTTTAGTAGCCTGTGTTATGTAGTGGTTGTTTAGCACTTATACCAAACGTACAGGAACAAAAGAAAATAAAATTAATATACAAAGATTCACCAAAATTAAAAACTTTTTTGCATCAGTATATGAAAGTAAAAAAAAAAACATATGGAATGGTAGAAAATATTTGGAAATCATGTATCACATAAGGATTTATTGTTCATAATATATGAAGAAATCCTACAGCTCAATAACAGAAATATAACAATCCAATTGAAAAATGGACAAACTTGAATAGACTTTTCTCCACAGAAGATAATTGGCCACTAAATACATGAAAATATGAACAACATCATTAGCCATTAGTTAAGTACAAATCAAAAGTACAATGAGATACAATTTCTTACCCACTAGAATTCCTACTATAAACAGAAAATAAAAAGTGTTGGAGAAGATAAGTAGAAATGGGAACACTTGTTCATTATTGGTGGGGATGTAAAATGATGCTGGTGCAGCTTCGTGGGAAAAACTTTGGAGATTATGAAGAAAGATTTGTGTAGAATTATCATATGACCCAGCAATCCCACTTCTAGGTATATATCATAAATAATTGAAATCAGGGACTCAGACAGATATTTGCACACCAATATTCAAAGCGACATTATTCCCAATTGCCAAAAGATGTTAGCACCCCAAATGTCCATCATCAGGTCAATAGAAAAGCAAAAAGAGGTATATAAATACAATAGAATATTACTGCAAAATAAAAAGTTAAGTTCTAATGCTTGGTATACAGCAGGAATAAAATTGAAGACATCATGTTGATTAAAACAATCAATAACCAAAAGTACAAATATTTTATGATCTCACTGATAAGAAGTGATTAGAATATACACATAAATATATCAGATACTAAAATCCAGGTTTCCAGGTCCCAAGGTGGTGTAGGGAATGGGGAGTTAAATGTTAATTGGTAGAGGGTTGCTATTTAGGGTGATGGAAAACTTTGATAAGGGACTTGCTGTTGGTAGCACAACATTGTGAAAATCATTAATGCCACAGAATTCTATATATGCAAGTGTTTAAAAGAAAAATTTTAGGTTGTATGTCAGTGTTACAGAATAATTTAAAAAATACCAAAGAACTCTACAACACAACTTTGTAACTTAATATAAATCATGGACATCACTTAACACTTTGTAATAACATTGTTTCAATAATTGTAAAAGCATAAAAAGAAAGAAAGATGGAGGATAATCTGTATAACATAGTCATTTGGTGGTGGATAAGAATTGTGGTTAACAGTACAAGCACAAAATTGTTCCTCTATCAGGTGTTAAGAATATGGTGATACATGGGAAAATACAATGCCAAACTGCAAAGGCACCAACCAATTTTACTGACATCATTTTCCAGGAAGTCCCCAATCCCTGTGCACCAATCCTTATGGTTAATCAAATGTATCCATAAATTAGTAACTATTACTACTTATCTTCAAATCCTTAATAGAACTGCAGATTCTGAGGCTTTTCCATGAAGTCTGATTCTGTCACTGTGGATCCTTGAATAGCTCTGTTTATCTTTCTTGGATGTTTCCAGTAGTGCTCACAGAAGAGCTAGATATACACAGTTGTTAACTGCTGTGCCAAAAGTCCTAAGTTGTTCTACAGTAAAATCACTCTAACTGAACTTACTGTCTCCATTATCCATGGAAACACATCATGGCTACCATATTAAACGCAAACCTCTGGCTCTTTCCAGATTTCTGCCAAATACTCCAAGTAATGCCCTTATGGTACAAAAACATATTTTCTCCACTTTCAAGTTGAAGTCAGCAAAGGATGATCCACAGAAAAACCACCTAAGTCCCCATAATTGTGACTCTTTCATTACAAATGTGGCAATGTTTGCCAAGAAACACCCATGATCCCAAGATGGCTATTCAAGATAGATTCCCACTTCCTTCACACTGTGCCGCAGTAAAGAGTTTTCTAACACCTCCCTTCCTCCCCAACTCTAATAATTGAAGGCTGTGTGATCATTTCATGTATTTATCCAGAAACAGCATTCTTTTAAGGGTTTTCCACAAAAAAATAAAAAATAAAAAAATTATTAATAAAATAAAATAAAATAGGCATCACAATGATGCAAATTATTAATAATTGGGAAAGTTGTTTGGGGGTATTTGGTATGTCTGCACTTTTTGAATGACTTTTCTATATTTCTACATCTTTTCTAATAAGAAAGAAAAAAATATTATTATACCACTTCATATAAAATGAAACAACCTTAAATATTTCTAATTTCATTTGCTTTGAGTATGTCAGCCATTGTTTCCATATATGTTACTTCTTTATATATTATATTTCTGAAAATACAATGTATTAATTTTGCTTTACACAGTTGTCTTTTACAAAAATTTCACATATCTATATAATGTCTTGGGCTCTTCATTTATTTTTGTAGATTCAATTTTTCCTCTCGTATCATTTTCTTCAGTCTGGAAAATTTCTCTTAGCTATCCTTGTACCACAGGACCTTTGAACAACAAATTTTCTGAGCTTTCATTTATTTTAAATATCTCCATCTCACATTTGAGTTTCATGAACATTTTTACTAGATATAGAATTATTATTATTATTATTATTATTATTACCATTATTATTTGCCTTCTCATACTTTGTAGATTTTTTTTTCCTTCAAGTGTCCTTGTCTCTTTTGGGAAGGCAGCCACAATTGACATGTTCCCCACTCTGAATCTCCCATATGTTCCTCTCTCCTTCCTCCTTCATGCCAAGTTTTGTGTTCTCTCTGGTCACCCTGGCTGCTTTGAAGTGTTTCTTTGTATCTTTCATTTTCTATAGCTTCCTTTTGATGTGCTACTGTAGGGGTGGAGAATGGGGCTGGGAATGCATATTAGATTTATCTTCTTTTGCATGTTCAGAATTTCTGCAATACATAAATTCATGTTTTTTTCCAAATTTTATAAAAACCTATTTTATAAACTACCTCTTCTAATTAATGAAGTATTTTGAATGACTATAGCACTATAAATTGCTTTTAAATGTTTCATTTAATTAGAAAAAAATATGGTAAGCACTTTTTGGGACACCACAAAGCTTTTTATTTTTTATTTTTTTATTTAAAAGCACCATATTAGGAGGGGTAGACAAAATTAATAGCTGAAAAGAGGCTGAGACAAAAGCTTTCTGTTCATGAGATTAAAGCAGAAATGAAAAACATAAAATACAATATTTGATGAATGAATATGATTAAATCAATCTATTATTCTTTATATGTGATTAGGACTCATGAGAAAAATAACAGTTCTGAAACAATCCTTGCCATCAGTTTAATGATGTACTTGAATCCATAAAAAGCAAATAAAATAGAATTTCCAATTTGTGAATATGTGTTCAAGTTTCAGCTCCATGATTAAAAGCTGTGTGTGATGTTAGCCTTTTTGTACAAAGTTTTCTCCTTTTTAAAATAGAAATACATTTGAATGACCAAGCAGATGCAATGACGGAGGCCAGGCAGACTCATTATATATATAAAGAATTAACTACACAAAGAATTTCCTTTAAATTTTCATTATAAAAGAGGGAGACACAAAATTGAAATTCCATCATCAAATGTTTTCATTTTTTTAAATTAGCAAATATTGGATGTAAATATTAATATTATAAACAAATCATTAAAATGCATGTGACCAGAGTCTTGAGTCAGGTACTTTGCTATTAGTAATATGCATGTCAAAACTCTGTATGGTTTAAATCCAGTGAATCATATTACGAGTAACATAGCTATAAAGGTGGGTTTAGTGATCATCTTCTACCTTTTTGTGTTCCAAAATAGTATAATTTTTTAAAGTTCTATCTAAGTTCCATAAATACATATATACATATTTTCTGAATGCTGAAGGAAAAGTTTTACCAGGTATGACCGAACCAGTATTAGAACATACTGAAAGAACTCAGTAGTTATGGGTAATTTGCATCTTAAAGAATTTAATTATGCATAAGTTTTAGAAATTAATTTAAAGTAGCTTTCATAACTATCATTTTAAAAGAAAGCAGAAAATTCCAGATATATAGAACTCAACATTGAAGCTCAAAAAAGCTTTCCAAAGAGGAGAAAAATAATAGAAGCTATCATACATTGAGCACTGGCTGCAGGAATAGAATTTTGTGCACTTTCCTCTATTTTATCTTTATAGCAGCTCTCACACGCTAATACATGCCAGAGATAAAACTTAATCCCATGTCCCCCTTGTGTGGTGTGTATGTGTTCTTCACAATCATATAGTGATTCCTAATGTACCATGACCTTATTCTGCATCCATCACTTGCCACCATAATGAAAGAAAGCAAAAGATGATTCTTGGGGCATGTGGATATTTTTTTAAACCATTAAGAGAAGAGAAAGAAACTGTGAGCCAAAAAGACTATCATTAAAAGAGAATAAAATATGTAGTACACTGAATTGGCTTCTAGATAACATAGACAGCAAAATAAGCTTAAAAGAATAATTGATTATGTCCCTCATTATATCAAAAGAAAAAACCACTAGATAAGTTTTCTTGCACTCTATTGATAAATTTTCAGAACCATTTATGTTTACATCCTACTTGCTTTGCTCTTACTTTGCCCTGGACTATCTTACTTTTAACATACTTATCTCCAAGTTTTAAAGTAGTTCTACACTAAGAAAATATTTTAGGCTACCATAAAAAATCAAGTGACTCATTGAGCATGATACTGTAAAAGCTATTGTGACACAATCCTAACCTATGTTTGTACCTCTTAAAAATAGGTATAATCCAATCACTTTAAACAGGAAAGAATAAAAGAATTACAATTAGATTCCATATAATAGTATTTAAATGCAAAAGGAAAAATGGAGCCAAATAATATTCTAAAATATAATAGTAATAGTATGAAAAAGCAATGTAAGAAGCAAATTAAAAATGTGATATCATATAAAATGTATTTTTAAGAGGGCTAAAGCTTCAAGAAAATCACATATACCTGAAATTAGATGAATAGACATCAGGAGAATATAAAAAGAGCAACAGAACACAGAGATAAACTAGAAAAAAAACCATAAATCTAGAAAAATTTTGTAAATTGTGTGAGTGATTATTCACCATATACACCATAGAAAGCACAGTTAAGGAAAGAAAAAATGAGAAGTATAGATATGAAAAAATTAAATTTGAAATGAGAAGTGATTTAAAAATTTGAGAGAACCTGACAGAAATAAAATGCTAGCTGTTATTTTCAAAAATGTTAAAAATTTGTCTCATTAAAAAATGCATATACATGGCAAAATATATTTACTGCTTCATTAACAGGGAAACCTGGAAGATGATGAGACTGACTCAAAGAGCATTTAAGTAACAGGGATTTATAGAATTTGTTTTAAAAGGTACAATGAAATAAGGTTTTTTTTTTTTCCTTTAAAAATTTATTGAAGACTACATGCATATAGAAAATTATATGTAAATAAGAGTAAATTAAATTTCATGGACTGAAAACCCAAAAGCAAGAGTGTATTCTATACCACAGCCATCATTGAGAGTCTGACCACATGCTTGGAAAGGGATTAACCTAGGTCCTATTGTTTGCAAAGAGCAGGATCAAAGACCAGATATTGGAAAGGGTGTGGTTACCTATATAGCAGGCCCTGAGGACAGAGCATGGGTCCACAGATGACTCTCAGACCTTGAAATCAAATGGAGAGAGATACTGTGCTGTTCTGTGATGGGGAGTAGGGGGGGGGTGTTGAGGTTGGACTATCCATGGAACTGGGGGAAGTGTTGGAGGGCAGAGCAGGAGAACTCTGGGAATTTACAGGTCTGTGGTTAAAACTACAATGTTGGGAATGTTCTTTTGGCAAATATAGAAAGGCAGGATTACTGGTGTAAGGCATTGGATGTGTGAGGATATGCGGGATAGGGAGCACCTGGGGCATACCATTATAGAATATGTAAGTGTTCATTTTGTCATAGTGTGTTATCTCAGTGGGTGGAGACCCAAACAATAAAAATGAAAATATTAAACTCCCATCCTGGGGAGTCTTGTTCTATTCCCAATTACAGGCATGAGAATCCATCAAGAACATAGACTGTGCTAACAAAAAAGAGAACAGACCAATGTATCAAGCCCTCAATATTATTGCAAGTATCTATGATTCTTACTCTTCAGAAATTGAAACTTAATTAGATACCATAGGTTCTGAAGGGAGAGTGAAGGAAGAATAAAATAGATGGAATGTAGGGCATTTTTAGGGCATTAGAATTGTTCTGCATGATCTTGCAATAACAGATTGTTGGAGAAAAGCAGTGCTCACTCGGACATGGAGACTGATTGCAGGCAGGAAGTTTATTGAGACATTCTTCCATTGAGGGGAGGTTTGAAGATTAGACTTCAGCCGCCCCTGGAAGGTGGTAGATATGACTTTATAGTGTATGTCAATGTGTTGGGGGGGACCAAGGACAGCTTGGGGCCAAATGGCTAGGGGGTAGTGAGCTAGGAGGAAGGGTATCCTTGGAATGAAGGAGGGTTTGGTGGTGCCTGGGCCCAGAAGGGGTGAAAACCTTTATCTGTTCCACTGCTATATGGCTCCTTTTTATTTTTTATTTTTTTGAAAATTTTTTTTAATGTGGATAAAAATCAAATATTTCACAATACATACCAATATTTGTAGAAGGGATATATAAATACATATGCATATATGTGCATTTGCTTACATAATGTTATTATATATATATATATTTTTTAAAGGTGCTTAGATAACCTAAATATTACTCAGAAATTACAGGAATTCCCATGTTCCCCACCTCCCACACCTCCGACAACATCCCGCACCAACATCCATCAGCGTGGCACATCACCCGCAATGGATATACACATCCTGGGGCCTTGCCACCAAGCATAGACCACAGTTCACATCATAGACCACACTCTCTCCCACACAGTTCTACATGGTATATGCTGATGCAAAATGGCCTACATCCATCACCACAACGCCACTCAGGACAACACCAAGTCCAGAAAAAGCCCCTGTATTTCAAGTGCCCCTCCACTCCCTGCTCCAAACATGTCCAGTGGCCACTGGTCCACCTCACTGTTACAATTTCTTCCATTGCTTGAATCACAATATGTCTACAACAGAACACCACCAAGTCCACTCTAGTCCATAGCTCTTCCCCCAATCCTGAGGGGACTGGGATGGTGATGTCCACTCCAACTCCAAGTGAGAGAGGGCTTATGTCCCATGGATACAGTAGATGGGATTATCCTGCCTGCAACTGCAGGCCCTCTCCATTCCCGGGTATGGACATTGACCATCGTCGTCTCCTTGGCAGGTGACTTGGAGGAGTCCGTTGAGCTGTAGGGTAGGAGTTGCAGCTCCACCAAGATTCCAGGCACAGCTGGCACATAGGTAGGCCAGAGGCTCCAGTCTCTAGAAGTACACCTAAAAACTCCAGCATCACATATAGGTTTGAATAGAAGGGACTGATGGACCATGTACAGGGAGGACTTATTTGATTCCAACTCTGTCACTCTCAGGAGCACAGATTCCAAAGAAGAGTCCACTTATAAGGTGTCAATCTCTGGGGCTATCCCCACTTATATAGGACCTGGGTGTCTCC
>JAQZBX010055999.1:0-18281 GCA_029593785.1 Cabassous unicinctus
GATTTAAAGCTGGATGGAGACTCAAGAAGATTATGTTCTTAAAGTTTATCCATTCCTGTGGATGTGGACCTATTGCAGGTGGAACCTTTTGATTAGGTTATCTTAGCCAAGGACCTTTTAATTAGAGTGACTCAGTAAGGCATGGTCCAGGGTGGGTCAGTCCTCTTACTGAACTCTTTTATAAACAGGATGAATTCAGAGGAAGGGGGAGAAAGCCATAGGAAGCCAGAAGCTGAACCAACAAAACACTGAAGAGAAGGGAGAAGCCAGCAGATGCCACCATGTACCTTGCCATATGACAAAGGAATACAGGATCACTGGCAGCCAGTCATTGTAGAAAAAGCATCACTTGTTGATGCCTTGATTTGGACATTTTCATGGCATCAGAATTGTAAGATTGCAAGTAAATACATCTCCATTGTAAAAGTCAACCATTTCTGGTATATTGCATTTTGACAGTCTAGCAAACTAAAACAATGACTCAGAAATAAAAAGGAATTGCCAATTTAATCAATAGCATGGGTGAATCTCACAGATATTTTGTTGAACAAAAGAACATTAAAAAATTCATACTCTGATTCCATTTAATGAAGTTCAAAAGCATGCAAAACGAATCGATGATGCTAGGCTAGAAATCAGGTTAGTTATCTTTGGACAGGGTGTGAATTGGGGATTGACTGAAAAAGACCATAGGAAAATTTCCAGAGCGAAAAAAGAGTTCTATATCTTGATTTGGGTGATTGCGACACAGGTATATACATTTGTCAAAATGTATTGAACTAAGCACTTAAGATCTGTGCATTTTGCTATGGGTAAACTACACCTCAATAAAGAAAAATGTCAAAAATGCAAAGCAATAATTTGCATTTTCAAGAAAATATTTTCAAAACTTCAGAAATAAAATGTACCATGTTCTTCCAATATATTCAACTTCAAAATGGGGCAAAAAACAACGCATATGATGACATCAAAAACATGAGCAACAAAATGGAAAATAAATAAAATGGACTTCATCAAAATTAAATACTTTTGTATGTCAAAGGATACTATCAAGAAAGAGAAAAGCAGCCTACAGAATGGGAGAAAATAACTGCTAAACATATCTGATGGTTAGGCTAATGTGTCAACTTGGCCAGGTAACGGTGCCCAGTTGTTTGGTCAAACAAGCACTAGACTAATTGTAATACAGAGGCATTTCATGGACTTTAATCATCAGTGAGTTGATTGCATAGATGGTTGGTTACATGTACAATTAACTAAGGAGATTGCTGTCAGCAATGAGTGACAGCTCATCCAATCAGTTGAAGGTCTGTAAAGGGGAAGTGATTTTAGCATTCAGAGAAAGAATTCCCATCTTTACTGCAGATAGCCAGAATCTCCTGGGAACTCAAGGACCTTCATTGGAGTTCCTGGTTTGCAGGCTGCCCTATGAAATTTGGACTTGTGCATCCCCAAGGTCATGTGAGAGAATTTTATAAAATCTCCTACCATTTACAGATATCTCCTGTCAGTTCTGTTTCCTTAGAGAACCCTGACTAATACACCATATATCTTATAAGGTTTTAATATCCAGAACATATAAAGAACTGCTGGAACTCAACAACAAAAAGACAAATAACCCAACTGAAAAATGGGCAAAGGACTTGAATAGATATTTTTCCAAAGAGGACTTATAAATGACCAAAAAGCACATGAAAAGATGCTAGAAATCATTGATCATCAGGGAAATGCAAATCAAAACCCCAAGAAGATACCACTTCATACCCACTTGGATGGCTATTATTAAAAAGAAAGAAAGAAAGGAAAAACAGTGATTAACATGTGCTGGCAAGGATATGGAGAAACTGGAACAATTATTCATTGGTGGTGGCATTGTAAAATGGTGCATTCACTGTGGAAATCAGTTTGATGGTTCCTCAGAAAGTTGAACATAGAATTACCATATGACCTGACAATCCCACTTCTTGTTATATACCCCCAAAAAATGAAAGCAGGGAATCAAATAGATATTTGTACAACAATGTTTATAGCAGCATTATTCACAATATCCAAAAGGTGGAAGGAAGCCAAGTGTCCATCAACAGATGAATAGATATATAAAATGTGGTATATACCTACAATGGAATATCATTCGGCCTTACAATGGAATATTACTCAGTCATATAAAGGAATGAAGTTCTGATACATTCTGCAACACTGATGAACCTTGAAGATATCATGTTGAGTGAATTAAGCCAGACACAAAAAAGACAAATACTGTATGATATTGCTTATATGAAATACCTAGAATAAGCAAATTTCATAGAGTCAGATAGTAGATTATAGGTTACCAGGGGCTGGGGTGGGGCATGGGATGGGGTGGGGAAGAGGGCATTATTGCTTAATGGGTACAGCATTTCTGCTGTTTGAGGTGATGAAATAGTTGGGGTAATGAATGCTGGTGATTGTAGCATAATATTGTGAATATAATTAGTACCTCTGAATTGTACACTTGAAAGTGTTTAAACTGGGAAATTTTGAGTTGGACTATTTTACCACAATAAAAATGTTTAAAAAAGCAATACATATGAAAAGTAAAAAATGGCTATTAACATACATAATCAGAAAAATATGAATTAAACCATGTTCCCTAAATTGTAACAAACCTGATATGTGGTTAATCAACATGTCTATCTGTAAGTCCAGTAATGAAATCCAAAGCTCTACAGGGCTAGGGATTTAGGTTTGTTTGCATTTGTTTCCCAAACATCTAGCTCAGTACCTGAACTGTCTTTGACCTTGAAGTACTTGAGTGACTGTGAAGAAGCCTTAACTTCTTTAGGCCTCACTTTCTTCATCAACATAATTTAAATAATAGGTGACTTCCCTAAGTGTGTTGTGTAAACAAAATAATAGACCTAATAAGCTTTTGAAGGAGATAAAAGCCCAATCCAAATGAAAGGCCATTTTCATATTTTCAGTAGGTTGTTTTATGTTTCAGTTCCTCTTTTTCCCCATAAACTGACAAAGATAAGATAATGATTCTGGTACTCTAGCCTTTGATGGCTCATGTAGTCAAGCTTTCAAGACTCAGCTCAAGGATAAAATCACCTATGGAGACTTTCCAGTGCATCCACACCCCCACTTTCCAGCCCTGGCCACAACACATAAACACACTCAACCGATTAAAATTGGCCACATCTTCTTTGATAACATAAGGGCAGGAATTGTGTATTAATCTTTGTATCTGCAGCATCTAGAACAGTAGTCTACATAAAGTAGGTATTTAATATTTTTTAAATAAATGAATGAATCTCAATTATTAAAATAGTTCAGGAACAGGGGGATTTGAATCCCTGTGGAATGTAGAACGTGTGCTTCATCTCTATATGAGGAAGGTTTTATTTCTATCTTCTATGAGTGAGAAAATTGAGCCTTGTTGAGATTAATTACTTGCTGAAAGTTATACAAACAGCAGGTAGCTGATGAGGGATTCAATACCACGTTTGTCTGTCTCCCTGAAATGACTTTTCTAACATGCATTATATTTCAGATCTAACCTAAGTAAAGCCCAGTGGATGCAAAATAATCTTAATAAAGATGGAAAGAGTCTTCCTTTTATGTTTAAGATTTCATTGCTGGGCAGAATACTAGGCTAGAAAGAAAAATATTTAGGTTATAGGATCCCACTTTTGAACTTTGAGAATGGGAGCAAATTATTGGATCTCTCCAAGCCTTCATTTTCTTATCTTTAATTAGGGAAAATACCATCTACCCTGTTTTACAGAAGATCATACAACCATATGTGAAAGTGCTCTATGAAATATAAAGTGCCATAAAAATGTTAAAAAAAAAAGACATGGTTGTGAATGATTGCACTGTGGGAGATTGGGCTGAATCCAGGCATGTTTTTGAATGGTTTTTTGAATTTAAAAAAAAAAAAAAAGCTCTTTTCTTGTGAATCTTTTTAAAATGAAGATAATCCTTGCATACTTTACAGGGTCTTTTGCTTGAGGTTTTTCTATTATTTCCAACCAAGGACATCCAATGGATTGGTTTGCCATTCTAAAGTGAGAGGCCTCATGACCATGTGGTCTACTCTTTTAAGCAGATGGAATAACATGTTTGATGCTAATTAAAACCTTCAAAGGGTCTTCAAAGGGTAACAATAAATACTACGTATTTCCCTTATTTAAAACACTAGCAGACGAGGAGATTTTTTTCTCTTTAATGAATATAGGATTCCCATCTGTTATCTTTAACAAAGATGCAGGGAAAAAAATAGAATTGGAAAGATTGTATCGTTCTCTTATTTTTGCAGTAAACCATTTGTGGTGGTTTGAAACTGTATGTACCCCAGAAAACATGTTCTTAAATTTAATAGATTACTGTGGGTGTGAACCCATTGTAAGTAGGACTTATTGATGAGGTTACTTCAGTTAAGGTGTGTCCCACTCAATTAGGATGGTCTTAATCCTAATACTGGAGTCCTTTATAAGAGAATGAAATACAGACAAAGAGAAAGAAAGCCACCGGAAGCTGAAATGGAACCTGTAAGAGAAGGAGGAGACCCGGAGATGCTGCCATGTGCCTTGCCATGTGACAGGGAACCAAAGCTCACTGGCACCCATCCCCAGAATGTGACAGTCTTTAGGGAGAAAGCATCACTTTGAAGATGCCTTGATTTGGACTTTCTTTTAGCCTTAAAACTGTAAGCTAATAAATTCCCATTGCTTAACCCAACCCATTTTATGGTATTTGCTTAAGCATCCTAGGTAAATAAAACACCAGTATTTTCTAGAAACAGATGCTATCTTTACTGCCACCAAATCTCTCTTCAAAGTCATGGGAAAGTATTGGTCAGTCCTGTTGAAAACATAACCAAGAAGACTTCCTGATTGCCCCTAATTTAAAGGCATAGTGATAAACACCATAGGTTGGCTCACTCAGCATCCTTCCTGACCCTCTTCTAGCTTTCATTCTTGCACTAGAGTGGCTGGGAAGCTTAGGACTACAGTTTCCAGATGTTAGGCAGCTAGAAATGCAGCCATGTGACCAAACATACCTCCACTATGAGAGAGTTGGGTGTGGAATGAACTACGTGAGAGAGAGGGGATCTGTGAGCAGACCCAGTAGCAATGGTATCAGTGTGTGTGTGTGTGTGTGTGTGTGTGTGTGTGTGTATGTGGCAGCCATGGTGGAGTTTCTGGTGTCTGGTCCTACCATATTAGGTAGCAAATAGTGGACATTGGGGACACCAGCAGCCTTTTAGCCACAGAAATCCAGTGAGGTGATTGGGTATTTCTCATAATTGTTTTGCCCATAGCTGATGACATATGAGACTGTTTATTGGCTCTCCCAGAGAACTTTGTGAGCTACATAATAACCTTTAATAAACTCTTTTCTGCTCCTACTAGCCAGAACTGATTCTGTTGTCTCTAAGAGTCCTGACATTTATAATGAACACTAAGTGGGGTTTGAAACAGGGAGGATATACATCTATTGATATACTTTGACAAACTCTGCTAGCTGCCCACAAAATAGCATTTCTCCTCTTCTTTACTAACAGAACCCCATTCTGTAGGAAGGAGCAATGTCTCCAGCTAAAAACAGACATTTCCTAGCTTCTCTTGCAATTAAGCATGGCTGTAGACATAATTCTAGCCTAAAATATGTCAGCTGAGGATACCTGGGTAGGCTTTGCTTCTCTAATATAAGCACCAACCCTTTTTACATCTTCTTTTCTGCCTTGCAATGTAGGTGAATGGTTGGAGCTTCTGCATTCATCTTTGTATCATCATGAAAAGACCAAGAGAGTGACAGAGACTCTGCCCTGACATTTATGAGCCTCTGGACCATTGTCAGCAACCAACACCTGCATGATCTCCAGGCTTCTTGTTGCATGAGAGAAAAATAACTTATTTATTGTAGGTACCATAGTCAGGTAGGTGCCTAAGTGAACTACAGGCTAACTACTAATTCCTAACTTAACAAAAAATAAATATAATGTGATTTAGAAAATGTTCTAACAGAGCAGGAATTTTAATCATTTGTACCTATAGTAACAGGTAGTCTTTCCTGACCTGTATTAGCAGCCTGGGCTAGCTCCCCAGACAAGAAACCCTTCAGTTCCTTTCCTCAGTAGTAGGCCTTGATTTTTTTTTCCTAAAGAAGGTTCCAACTCCTGCACCCAGTAGGTAGGGAAAGGGATGCTGCCTTTTCTCTAGAATCCCACACTCAACTCTCAAAGAGAAAAAATAAAAGCCACAGGAAGACAGATTTCAGGTCTCTGTATAAAAGAGCTCTGTTAGAGCTCCTCAAATATAAAATAAGCCTAACTGAAGGTAATGAGTTCCCAGTCACTTAGGGTGTTCAAGCATAGGTTCAATGACCTTTTGGAGTGAATATTTAAGAGAGGGTACAAATATTAGCCTCTTGTCAGAAAAGACAACTTTAAGCCTCCTCCAGTTCTGCAGTTCTTGGATTCTATGTCAACATCTCACTCACACATTATTAGTGCTTAGCTACCAAGAATTTGTTCCATTTACCCCTGCCATCTTTATGATGAACATCCCAACTCTGCACTGCCAAGTGTGTCATTGGTGTTCTCTTTTTCACTGGGTACAAAGGAAGACTTTGGGAAGGAACTGAAAGTATGAGAACAAAGGTGAAAGATTAGGGGGAAAAAAGCTAATGATAAAAGGAGACCAGTGAGTACAGAGGGAAAAGGGTTGCATTAATTAAAGCAGGGGATGGAAGTGAGCAGACTAAAATGTTGAGTTAGGTTCAGTTCCTAGAAAAGAGAATATATCTAGAGGCTTGTGGGCCTAAGGACCAGGTAACTAGAGCATTCGGCTTAGGATGTTGGAGAAGGACCCGGAGACGAGTTTCAGCCTGACTTCTGGGGAGAATACACTAGGCAGAAAGTCTGCTTTCCTCATACCATCAAGCTAAAAATGATTGCTCAAGGGCAGAGAAGCACAATGGAGTAAAAGCAACCATACTCATGTCTAACGGCGCCAACAAGAGCCTGGCGCCAACAAGAGCCTGTAATATGCTGACCTGTTTGTAGTCTGATACCCTGGGATTTCTCAACTGTACAAAAGTAATTCCTTGCACTCCAAGTAGTTGGCTGAGTGTGATGCTCCTGATGAGTCGTTGAAAGGCAGGATCCTGAGGCGACTCAGGGGCAGCGCTGTCAGGCAAGTGGAAAGATCAGTGATTAACACCGGGAGACTACCAGGTAGAAGGACCCGGACAGTCTGTTACCTCCTCTTCTTTACCTCATCAAATCTGCCATCTCCAGCAACCAGTCTTTGGTCCAGAGATGTACCACGTTTCTGCCTGCACAACCCAGGGGTCTTTTAAGCAAAGTATTGAAAGGTGCCTTGATTTCATCTCATTTTCTTCAGCCTCTGGTTTCTAAGCTCATGGGTTTTGCTGACTAAAGTTTCAGGGAGTTGCAAAGAGGCATAATACTTCAGAAATGCTAATGATACTTCACTATTAATTAAATCACAAACACCCCAGAACTGGGTCCCCTGCCCTGCTTACAAAATAGGTGATTACAAGGGAAGAGAGAAAACAAATCCTGCTTTAATTTGTCTTCCTCTTGGCTGACTTTGGGGCTTCGCAAGCTCTGTTTGCCGCCCCCACACAGTTCCCTATCACGGATCAAGCTGCTGAGGAAGTGACTGACAGAGACTCAGCTTGGAGCACCCCACCCCCACCCCCCACATTGTACCTCCACAGTGAGACATCCTTCCGTCTGTGGCAGATGCTGCAGGGAAATGCTCTTCTGAAGTTTTGCATAAGGTGTTCTTAGATGAGAAATGCCCCTTTGCTTCCTCAGCCCTGTATTCTCTTAGCTCCCAACTCTACTGACATCTATCATCAAGCCCACAACCCAAAGAAAGGGTGAGCCACAAATCGACTGGCCTAGGAACTTTAGGAATATTGCCATTTTCCACAGGTGGCTGAATTTTGGGGAAGATTACTTCAGTCCTTGGCTTCCAAATAGTATATGGGTTTTTCCTCCGGAGAAAATTTGTGTCTGTAGTGGGAAGAATCAAAAAGAAATTGGGCTTTTCTGATTTGTATTTGCAGCCTAACTTTCTATAAGTTGGAAATGTGGTAAACACAAGATTGAGGCCTTGTTGGTCTGATCCTCCTGTGGAGGCTCCAGGCGTTCTCCAGAAAGCTCTGCCTCCTCAAGTACCATTCTCTGTTGTCACCCTCCCCCAACACTTCCCTGTCATCCTGTGTTTCAAGGAGTGGTCCCTACTTCATTCAGGTATGCCTGCCAATCCCATTTCATCTTGGAATCCTCCATAGATTATAAAAAAGAGAAGTGTCATTATTGAGCACTTAAATAAGACAAATTCCGTGAATATCTGCAACTCAGGGCTGTGGAACCCATTCACTCCTTATCAAATTCTTAATATAAATATTGATCTCATACATGCCTTCACTATATTCATAGAGTTTCCTTAATTTACAATAGGTCTTTAGAGGGCAGAGATGGACAGGACAGGGGAACACGATTTAATTCAATGTAATAAATATTTGTTGAGAGCTAATGTATAGTAACATCTTTGCATAGAATCATGCAAGAATAATAACTAATAGGTGCTTTTTAATGGGAGCCCTCTTTTATATTATGCTGGGAAGCCTTTAATTTTGTCATGGGAATTTTGAAAAGAGAAGAGATGCATTCATTGTTCTCCTATCACAAATCAGATTTATTGAAATTTCAAACTATTATATTTCAGAGAACTTCTAGACACTTTTGAATGAATTTTTAAAAATTGGAACAAAAAAGAGTGGAAGAAATCATTATTTGTGGAATGGCCTATTTCATAGCAGTCTTTTTTAAAAGTTTCAAGAAATTGAAGAGTATGAGCATGTAAAATCCATGCAAATGATTATTCCGAGGTCTCCTCATAATATAAATAGTTGGTTCAAAAGACAGAATTTTGGAATGATTGGAAACATGCTTCATTTGATCATAATCTCTCTGTCTCCCTCATGACAGATTGTTTAGTACATCATTATTATTTTCTAATAAAATGGGCCAACATGAAGAGCATATGATCTGGAATATGCATCTTCTAGTTCTAATCAAAGTCAAGAGAAGGAGTATCAGAAAGTTCTTGGACAATTTCTCCATAAGGGAGGAAGAATTGTGGTTATGGAGGCATTTAGTACCCTAGTGCTTTTTCAAAACAAAACTTGACCCTTGACAAACTTCAAAAATAGCATTAAACTATTGCATACAACCTTCTCTTAAAATAAAATAACTGAATGTCCTTGTCTCGGGGAGTCAATGATTAGCAGTGGTAAGAGTATAACCTTGTCCTCATATCACACACAGGCAGGACAGGCTGTTGCTTCCCTGGTGTAATATGAGTTGTGCTGATAAATAATTCTCCTTCTTGAACCTGCCTGTGGGTTTTGATTCTGCTTCTTGGTAATTACATGACTTTGGTAACAACGACAACAACAGCAGCAATAATCATAGCAGCTCCCACTAAATCTTAATACGGACCAGGTGCTGTTATAAGCACTTTCCATTGATTAACCCATTCAATCCTCACAACAACCCTGAGAGGCAAATAGTAGTATTGTTCCCATTTTATAAATGAAGAATATGAGAGACAGGGAGATCACCGCCACAAAGGCAGTAAGTTGTGGAGTCTCTAAGCATGAGTTTCTTTTTTCATAAAATGGGTAGCATTTTATCTGCCTTGCTGGGCCATTGTAAGGATTAAAGAAATAATAAAGGTAAAGAATCTCACACATAATTGGTGCTTATTAAGTGAAGATATGATTATTATTAATAATTCCCTTTAGATTAAAAACCGTTGTCTTAATATCCGCTTGATAGGAACCTATAATGATGGCTGATTTTATTTAGAGGTTGCTTATCTACCAAACTCACAAGCCAGCTAAGAACCAGAAAAGAAGCACAAAGCAATCAAAATAACCTAAGCAATCAGACAATCCTCTGGCCCATTAGTTTAGTAGAGCCCCAGGGAGCTTCACTGAGAGCCTATTTGCTTGGAGGCAGACTTGGTTCTAGGGAGCTTGGTTATGAGGCTGGCCAGCTCCAAGTTGATTAGAAATGCAAATTAGAAGGGGAAGAGGCTGCTAGAAGCAAACACATTGTCAATAGCAAGATGTGCCAGCTGGCGGTCTGGCTGCAGGAAAGCAAATGGAAGCACCCTAACAGACAGACAGGAAAACTCAAAATGCAGACCAGACTGGACTCTTTGAGGGCAGAGTCCCTAATAACAGATTACCAGCCTCTGAGAAGCCTATCTTGGCATTTCCTTGCCCCTTTTGGCAGAGTTGTTACTCCTCTGGACCCCATTGCCGCCCCCTCCATGCCCTGTTTACACTAGTGTAGTCCTGGCCTGCAGTGATTTGTCTTCAGCATCCCTATCTCAATTCAACTGTAAGCTCCTTAAAGGGCAAGGGTGCTACAGTTCATCTTTGTATCTGTAAATCTCTCACATACTAGATGCTCAATAAAAGCTGGTTGAATGAATAGTTATTGATTTGTGTTACCAAAGAGAAAAACAGTAATTTAAATTCGTGTTTTTAAAGATAGGAAGCAATGTAAAGGATTTTTAGAAAATTTCCATTCAAATCCATTATAACTTCTAAAAGATTTTGCTTAAACAAGTAAGCTTAATTGCTTAGAAAATTAATAGTATGGAGCACAATGTTATCCGAGGTTCCGGATAAAGTGGGCCTTGCTCTATGTACTCACTCACTGGTGAGAAGAGGAAGGGAACCCTGAAACCCCAAGAAGAGAGGAGCCTAGGCCTTAATGACAGCCTGGGAAGTCTAGTGGAGAGAGAGAGAGTACAGGAAAGCGATGAGGAATATCAGAGAAAAATGTGACTGATGTCACAATTGTAGCTGGGGTTGGCCCTTGTTCTGCCATTTTCCCAGGAAAATGGTATGGCATTTTATAGAAAACGTGGACGATTGATTTGGGTTACTTTGGAAGGTGGCATACACTTGAAATAATTAACATGAGGCACGGTAATAAAGTGGGCTGATAATCCAACAGATAAATTATGAGGCATCTGTGCTTCAGGGAAGGGTGTTTGTGAAATACATAGAGAAAAAGTCTTTGACTGACAAAAGACTAGAGCCTGAACAGACTCAGGAAATAGAGAACTCATGAGTATCAAGACTGAGTTGTTTCGGAAAGTGGATGTGGCTCAGACTTCTGAGCTCTTGCCTACCACATTGGAGGTCCGGGTTCAGTTTCTGGTACCTCCTGGAGAAGACAAGCAAGACAGCAAACTGACACGACAGGCTGGTGCAACAAGCTGACGCAACAAGATGATGCAGTGAGATGATGCAACCAAGAGACACAGCGAGGAAACACAATGAGAGACACAACAGAGCAGGGAGCAGAGGTGGCTCCAGCGAATAGACGCCTCTCTCCCACATGGGAGGTCCCAGATTCAGTTCCTGGTGCCTCCTAAAAAAAGAGAAGACCAGCACACAACAAAAAAAACAGACACAGAAAATGCAAAAAACAATGAGGAAAAACAATGAGGGGGTGAGGAGAAATAAATAAAATAAATCTTAAAAAAAATACTGAGTTTGTTTCCCAGGGTTGAGGGTGAGGAGGAGATTCAGAGAGGAAGGTAGTAATGAAGGAACATTTTGGATTGCTGCCCCATCCAGAGATGGTGCAAAGAAAAAAGACACATCATATTAGTTTCAAGGACCTGAATTCAGAGGGTACCCCTTTTCCAATGTAGAACCTGAGAAGCAGCAGGACCCCAGAGGAGAAATAATTGGGTGATATGCCCTGGTACCAGGCCTGAGTAGCCTCATAAAGTCTCCTCCTCAACCAGGAGCAGGAGAATAATTCCTGTAGGTCTAGGCACAGCAGCGTGGTGGCAAAGGGCTATGAAAGGCCACCAAGCATGCCCCATGCCACTGAGAGGGTCTTGAGACCCCAATCAGCCTTGGGCTGGGTTCCTGAGTAGGCCCTGCTGGAAATCAGATGGGAAAGATGGGCCAGAATGCCAATAAAGACAGTGGGCAACCTAAAGCAGATACAAACTCCCCAGATCATGCCTTGACACTAAATAAGGGCCCAGAATTTGAAAGGGCTTGTTTCAACCTGATGGGAAATGGGAGCTTAGTTTATGTATTGAACTTCATACCCACAAAAACATCCACTTTTGCCGCATCATGATTGACCTGCAGGGATACTTTCCCAGGCTGTAAGACAAAGACCTCTCCCTTTGCCTTGCTTTAAGAGAATGGACATAGCACAATATTGACCTGTTTTAAATTTCAGAAACAACTGGAACCCAAGTTTGAAAATCATCCTGGTGTCCATCAATTGTGTGTGAACTGAAATGTGTTGAAAGTGAGAGTGGACAAAGCTTTGAGCCCAAGGCTTCAGGGCTGTTTGTCTTCCAAGGGAGCACTGGTCTGTCAGTGCACTGGTCTGTCCCACAAAGGTCCCTGTGGCTTCCAACCTTGCGCTTTCTGAAGGTATCTCCCCTGATAGAGTCATGACATGTCACACAGCAGGGGAAAAGTTCAACGAAGCCTGTGACAGCCTCTGTGAGAAAGCACACAGAGGAGCATGTCCCACACTTGTGTTCTTCCAATTTCCATAATCATGAATTTCATTCTGCTGTTCAGACAGATGCCTGGGAACGTAATAAGGAGAAATTAAATAAGCTGTAGTCTTCTGGTTCAGCCCAGTTTCTTTTCTTTTATATATTTGGTTTCTGCTACTGTTCATTCACATTTCATACCCTCGATGGACTATATTTAGTCTCCATATTTTCTGGTTTTCAGAAGCATGAATTAAGTTTCATATAAAAATGAAACCTGTGAGATTTCTCTTCTCTGTGGGTGAAAGAACTTACCCGGCACCTGGAGCAATTTTGCAAATTGTGCCAGAAACAAGAATCAGATTTCACCAGTGAATACGAGTTTATGCAACCTAGAAACTGTACCGTGAGTACCATTCTAGAGGTCAACTGGAATATAGCTTCCTGCCTTTATAAGAGGATCTGAAATAAACTAAACCAATGAAATCATCATACCATCATCCATACCCTTAACTGAGAAGCCTTGCTACTAGACAAAAGAAGTTATGAGTGCATCAAAGAATAAAAGTGAAGATAATGCAGGTCAGAAGCAATTTTGTGTGACAACTTGTGAGCAATCTTCTACAGTTAGTTGGCAGATGTTTCCCTTAGTGTAAGAATTCTGAATTGGGAAAATATTGTATTCTTATGTTCTTGTTGGTTTTAAATCTTTTAACATATGTTAGAGATAGGGAAAATTAGTACAGAGAAGGACCACTGGGACCTGCATTTTGTAAGCAAGTGTTCTCTCGTTTGGTCAATTATAAGGGCACTCAGTCTAATAATGCTGAATCTTTCTCATTACAGCAGGAATATTCCCTTGAACACAAGTATTTCCCCTAAATTGAGCCAGAGCCACTGTTTAACACTCCAACTGGTAAGCAAATCTAAATCCTTTTATGCACTTCATTAAGATACTTGCCCATAAACTTAATTCTTCCCCCAACACCTCATTGTCCTACATTCTTCTCTTTGCTCTTTCATACATATTCTTTATGCTATTTAAGAAATACATAGGATAAAAATTAAGATTTCTATTTATGTAGGACTATATCTTCCCCTACCCTTATACCCACTCCCAGGACCATGCTTGCATATGTCTTGCATCACAATTTAACTAGATTCCAAGGTCTCATATTTTCCATAGGCCCTACCGTACTCATCATCTGAGCACAAAATGATCTTTCCTTCTGAGTTTCTGTAGCGCTTATAACACATTTCCCAATTGTAACATTTATTTGACAATGAACTCTTTACTGCAGTGCTTCCCAAGCACAAACCTATTTGCAGTAACCATTAGTTGTCTATGTGAATTTGTGTGTGATTATATGTGTGTGTGTGTTTCATTTCAATTATAACCCAAAAAATTTTATATGCATGCTGTGGTTCATCTGATGAGCTCCTATAATTGAGATTAGCCTTATACTTTTCAGTGACTATTTGTATTTATGATTGTTTGGGCCCCAAGTGGTACCACTTTAATTGTAACAAACTAATAAGAAAAGAACACAGGCAGACTTAATCATGCAAATAATGTTTTTGTATCAAGTGAAAGCTAAAGAAAACCAAGGCATTCTACACCAGAAAAGATTGCCATTAGGTCAAAGAGAGGAAAGTGCTTGGAGCATTATGTCATCACTCAGCACACATAGGAGAATTATGTCATCACTCAGCATACAGTCATAGAAGCATGACAAACTCAAAAGAATTTGTGCTATAGAGTCAACACTGTATTCATCCTGAAAGTGGCAATTTAGTTTCAGTAAAACAATTACCTCCTTGAATCAATACTGTTAATTGCAGTATATGGCTTTGGTTTGTTTGTATTTAATTTATAAATTTGTTTTATATCTATATATCTATATATCTATATAAGAGCTATAAGCATATGGGGTTTATACCTAGTTTATGGCTGTATGTATTCAAATTGCATTACAATATAAATAATTTAAGTCAACACTGGGTGTCTACAGGAAGTTTTTAAGTTATGACTATAAAATACTAATAAACTATGCTGTGACATTATTTTTCTTGTGGCCTTAAATAGTTGTTTCAGATTCTTACCATTTAACTTTTTCCATTTGATATTGCCTTGTTGCCCCAAAGAAAATGTAAATTTCTGCAGGACAGAAATGAGCATTTGGGATATTTGCATCCTTCTTAGCATCTAGCACCATGCTGAGGATGTAGTGAGTGTCCAATAACATTTGTGGATTTTAGTTACTTCGTCAACCCTTCTGAACTTAGCTTCTCATTCCAGTATAATGTTTATTGTTTGTTTTGTTTGATTTTTGAATCCACTTCCAAGGAGGTTTTGTTTTGTTTTTTAAAAATCTGTTTAGTAAAATGTCCCTGGTGTCTACTATGATTTCAGGCAAATAATAGTTCACTTTTATTGAGTATACTTAGGTGCCAAGCACTGGTCTTGGTGTTTATAAATATCAACTCACTTCAACATAAGAATCATAGGAGGTAGGTGTGTTATTAAGCAGATTTCTTCTGCTTATGAATGAAGAAAGTAAGAATAGAGAGCTTTAGTATCTTGCTAGTAAGTGGGAGAAGCAGAATTCTAACAAGGCATACTAAGCCCATTGTCCATCCTTATACTGCCTGCAACTTAAATAAGCTGTGCAACAGGAATGTAAAAGCTATTGCTCTATTACTGCACTGATGCCTCCTTATCATCAGTTGCTTCATCAGAAAAGTGCAGAATGGATAGGGAAAATGTTCACATTCACTCTTCAGGAAGATATGTGACCTCCACATAATTTATCAAGCACCTACCATCTGCCGTCTTTTGTAAAGGCGTAAACAACAAGGTATAATTTGTTCAAACTTCAAATTTGTTAAATAGAACACATCATTTAAAGGCAAATATTTTGATGTTTATTTGACCTATTACACATATTTTATTTTGCCCTTTATTTTGCTTGGAATAGTACTTGGCACATAAATAGTATTCAAATATTTGTTGAATGAAAAAACTTTCATCTTTCAAGCTTAGGGCACCTGCTTCACAATTTAGGTTCATCTTCCATGTACAGGAAAACTCACTTTATTTTCATTGTCAATTCATTTTTTTTTGCCACATTTAAAAATCCACTAATTCTCAGACTATATCTGGATGCCTGATACAAATGAAGCTGTGGCAAAGACGACTCGATATTTTGATGACCTTAATGATGCAATCTATTTAGGCATAATGGATTACTGGAATAGTGACAAATGTGTTGATGGTGGGAGAACAATTCAGTCATGGTTGATACACAGAGTCTTTGAAGCACATTATTTTCATTGTATTATTTTTCTGCCCTTTTGTTTTAGCTGCCAGAAGAGTTGATCATCTTCTGACAGGGCCTATCCTCCCAGTAAGTTTGCAGCACATACAATTCTGTAAAGTAATCAATTTAGTTCCTTTGGTTATTTGATGGATATTTGATTTCACAGGTGACTCTCCTTGTTCCTGTCCCCAGCAACAAGATTCGTTCTCTTCTCTTGTAACTCCACAGCCTAGTGTGTCTCCTAGCAGTAATAATGATCAGTTCCACCTGACACTAAACATCAGGGTAACCCCTGGCCATTATCAGAACGCTAGTGTATGAGTGGATGCTTGTGGACTGTCCTGCATAGTTTCTGATTCTCAATCTTAAATTCATTCACTCATTCATTCAACATTCATTTATTAAATACTTCCTCTGTGGCAGTGAGCGAGCTAGAAACAGGGAATACAACAGTGATTAGAACACAAATCCTGCTCTCATGGCATTCTCACTCTGGGAAGACATGTGAATAATTGTTATGCAGTATGATAAGCACTGTAATTTTACAGGCATTCTCAGACTTCCTTATGATGAGGGTGAGGTTGGGGAGGTGAGGTCATGAACTTGAGGAGAGAAATACTTTGGGCTGTTATGACATCCTCTTGAGGCCTGTTTGGAACAGAGCCCAGAAAGATGGGAATAAATGCCCCCATCTGTGAGACCATCTTTCAAAAGCATGACACCTCACCCAGAGATGGAGTGAGAAGCTGAAAATGCCAGCAGCCAGCTTAATAGCTGTTTGAAGTCTTGCATAGCTGTTCTTTTATAATATGTATAAATTCATGTGGATTTTCATTTAAATATAATATAGCACATTTATTTTAATATAAAAATGTGTCAAATTACTTAGCCTACCTCATTTTGCAACCCTTAAGTAAAATGTATACCCTAGGGAAAAAAATGACAAGTTCTTCTGGGACTTTTCATACTTCTGGCTCAGCAATGAGTACTCTTATTCTGAGGTGAGAAAAAAAATAACAGTAAGAAAAAAGTAGTGGAACAGAATATCTCATTTATCATGAGGAAATAACGTATGATAAGCCCAAAATAGCTTTCATTAAGTCTAATTAACAAAACAATTTAAAATTACATTCAAATCCAGAGGCCACAAAAAAAGTTTTTGAAGATATTGAGGTAAGTAAATTTGAAAATGCAAAACACTGCCTTAACAATTAGGTATTTTTTTTTAGAGATATGAGAGAAGATTAGAGCATAATTACCTATGAGTTACCATAAAATGTATCTGAAACTTATACTTACTGTGTATCTTGTCATTATAAAATGAAATTTCTATATAAATGCATTTACTTTCATCTAATAATGAAAGTTTTCTGTGGATGTTACCAAGTTCGTTGATTTATAATCTTGAGACTATGAATATTACAGGAAACTATATAGAAAATATTTGTTAGTGAAAAAAATGTTTACTTAAAATTTTAAGTCATTTGTTCCAGGAGGGTGATTTTGTTCACCAACCTTGAGATGTTTATCACACGGACTCAGACTTCCCTGGTCTTCTAATCAACTAATCGGGTAAAAAACTCTTAGAATTAGGAATGTAGCTAAAGACATTCCTGCTCATAAATAACTATAGCAACAACAAAAACAAATTATTTTACAAGCAAAATAAAGTGATTCTCACATATTAACTTTAATATACAATGCAAAATCTTGGTTTTCCTCTAAGATCCCCAACTGAAATTCAACACAATTCATTTATTTGCCACCTGCTTCTCCCTCCCTCTTCTGTGCATTCTCACTGCATTTCTAGCCAACTGCTGCTCTTCTCCTTCCTTGCGACCCTAACGTGTTAGTGCAGTAGCATTTACCCAGTTTACCGAACCAAAATCTTCCTTCATTTCTCCCTCTTCTTCCCTCTACTCACCAATCTTTCAAAATCTTGACCTGCAAGAAGCATCCACTAGACAGCTAGAGTGGCTGCTTTCTGCTCAGCTCAGGGAATGCTTTCAGTCCTCACTTCCTGACTTCCTATTGTTGGCTTTCTTAAGCCTCCACTTCATGTTCTACTACTGAGTAACTTCAATTCAGATGCCAACTTGGTGATTAATTTAGAAATCCTTTAAGACGCTACTCTTCAGAATCAGCACCCTTTCCTGACTCCACCCTCCCACCTATGGCCCCATAGCATACCTTCCATATCCACATTATGGCTTATTCTATTGCATTATACTATTTATGAGGGTGACTGGTCTTGCTCTCAGGGAGCTCCATCAAGGCAGAAAAGGTGTCTTTATCCATTTTTGTGCCTCCATCATCCCTGACACATAGTACGTGTTCAATAAAACTTGATGAATGCTTTAATTTATCAAAGGATGAATAT
>JAQZBX010056000.1:0-18286 GCA_029593785.1 Cabassous unicinctus
ATATCAAGTTCACAGCATAACCTTTGCCCGAGAATTCCAGGTGTTGTACAGTTCCCTTTTCCAGCCTCTGGGGATCACTTTGCCCGTCTTCAGAATAATTGCCTTGAGCTCTGAAGTGGTCACCTTGGAAAAGGAGCACTGTTATGCCATGCAGGGGAAAACCTCCATTGATAAACTCTCCCTGCTTGTTTCGGGAAGGTTTGTACTCTTGGCGCTTGCATTTCTTTCCTCTGTATGAATCTTGCATTTCTTTCCAGTTTTTTCCATCTGGGTGTAGCATAGTCCTGGGTGGAATTTAGCACACTGAGGCTTGAGAAAGTCTTCGATACATGAGTCATGGACAAAAGCACTTGTTTACTTGAAGCAGGAAGTAATCTAGAGGCTTAATATTTCTTCTTAGAAACCAAATGAAGTGCATCTTAAAATTAAAGAATGTGTTTGTTTGTTTGTTTATCTGGGTACTCTGTTTACTTCCAAGCTAATCACTGAATGTCAAGAAAAGGATGATGCCAGCTTGAATTGACTACATAAGTTGGCATGCAACGTATTTCAAATGGACTATTCAATAATACATTCTTTTAACTAATAGAGAAAATTATTTATGATTATAATTTTTTCAGTAAATTCAAGCAATTCCCCACTTGCTAGAAGTTGGCAAGGGGGTATTTCAAGAATATATTTAAAAATCTAAACTGGGATAATAAAAAATTTGGGGGAGGAAACAAAAATAGGATTATTCATGTTTTTAAAGAGTTTAAATATTTAGTTTACAGAGGTATTGATAGTATAACTCCTTTATGTTCTTAAATGTCATCCTGCTTAATTTAAAACCTGATTGGGTTCTTTGAAACTCTTTGTTGAACTATACTATATATATATAAATATTCACATATCATAAATGTAAAGCTTGATGAATTTTCTGACTCATTTCACTCAATACTGTATGAGGAACATCAGTACATGAATCTTAGAAGATGGTAGGCCACTTATTAAAATGCATGAGTTTAATTTCTTCACCCTTCAAAAATCTAAAAGGCAAAAAGGTCATCAGAGATCTGAAATCCCCAACGTTCCCGTCAATAATGTGTTCTCTTTCTCCTTCCCTCATAAAGGATGTTCTTTGTGTTTTGGTAGGATCAGAGTGACAGTTGATGGAGAATTTCTGCATTACATTTTCCCTTTTCAGTTCCTGGATTCTCCTGAGTGGGATTCACTGAGACCCACAGAGGAAGGCATTTTCCAGGTAAAGGGTAATGAGACCACGTAGTTACCAAGTTCCCTTCCAAACAGATAAACAACGTTTGTTTAAAAACAAACAAAGCAGCAGATGAGGCAAGAATAATTTAGACAATGTTGGAATGTACTTTGTAGCAAACATGACTTTCCAGTTCTGTTTGATGCCTGCTAATTAATGTCACTCTATAGGCCCAGCAAAGAAGGGAAGACTGGTATTCTAGATGACAGGAAGGAGGCTATGATAAATATTCTTAAGATCATCTTTGCCTAACCGCATATTTGAGAATTAAAATAGAATTAATTGAGAGTTGACTGCAAACTAAACACTGTCAGTGTGACAGTTTAGAAAAACCCCAGGAACACTAAATCTGCACTTATTCAAAATAATTGATTTTTGAAATGTGAAATGATGATGAATCTCAGTTTTCAGCAACAAAATGCTAAATTTGCTGTTACTACTGTGCTACTGCTTCTGATAGTTTTGAAAGATAAGCATTACTGTAAGCTCCATTTGTTATGGTCTACTGTTTTCCTGTGAATTAGTGTATATAATATATACTAGTGTGTGTGTGCGTGTGTATAAATATAAATACATATATAAAATAGGTGTATATTTTATGTTACACTACAGAAATTGGATTAGGGTTAAATGTTCATAGATTTTAGGACGGAATTGGAACTACTTCTCTAACATTAGCCAGTTTTATTTTATTTCTTTATCCAGTAGCTGTCACTTCAACAAAATGCAATATATAGTTGCCGAGACTTAGAAAACAGATAAATTGGAGATGGGGACAACATTGTGATTATTCATGTTTTAAAATATGTATCTAGTAATAAATAGTGTAGTTTCCTTTTCTATCTTTACAATATGTTGTGGGTCAGTGGGTTTTTTAACCTAAAAAAAAAAATTAGCAAGTGAAATTCATTTAAGATTGGCGGGGTGGGGGAAGTGGCAGAATTTTTCTTGCATCCTAATCTTTTTTTCATATGTGGTCTTATGTTTTTAGGTAACCCTCACAGCAGAAACTGATTGTCGTTATGTGTCTTGGAGGAGAAAGAAATTATATTTACTGTTTGCTCAGCATCGTTACATCTCTCGCCTGTTTTCAGTTTTAATTGGCAGTGACATTGCAGATAAACTCTATGCCTTGATTGATAGAGTATATATAGGAAAAAGATACCACTACGATATTCGGTTACCCAACTTCTATCATATGCCAACTCCAGAAATATCTAGATCACCCCTAACAGAACCTTTTCGGAATTCCAGGCGATATTGTGATAACTGACATCAGAGTCTGATGTTTTTCTGATTATAAAAAAGACTGTCTTCATCATTCCCCAAATGAAATAGCAAAATAAAGAAGATTGAGCTCACTAATATTTTTATAAATCAAACTCAGAGGCAAGATGCCTTTGCCAGCTGTTTTATTCATTTCAACTTCTACATTGTGAATAAATTTTACACATTTTTCTTGTATTTCTTATTCTTATAACTGGGGGGGAAATGAATAACTGGGCAATTTGCTCTTTTTGCATCAGAAGTAGGAAAATGAAATTTTGTATTCTCAAGTATTTTATGAGATTTATTCAAATCTGTTGCTGTGCCCTCTTGAGTTAGGCTTTGCTTCTCAAGAGGCAGTCAGCAAGTGCTGAGAGTGGGTTGCTACTTTCCACATTGGTGGTTCTGGAATTCACTTTTTGCTATAACCTCTGATGAAAGATAGATGTATTATTGTGGTGGGCAGAAATTATTTATTTTTAAATGTGAAGTTATTTAAAAAGACTAAAAAGTAGAATAAATTCCTGAGATGATGATATGCCAGTCTTGAAGACTGTTTTATTGCTCAAATGATTCATCAGCTTAATCTTTACAATGAAATATTTAGCAAGAGGCACTGTGTGGAAAACAAAACTGCATAATAATTGCTGGGGAAAAACAGTATCTGTGAACAAACAGTAAAAACGTTGCACAGCATTTCATTTGCACATAGCTGAAAGGATATAAGTCAGAAGTTTGACTGGACTTTGAGGGACGCCTAGTGAATGCTCAGTCCACAACATAAACACAGGAGTTTGCTCCACAGCAGTTACTTCAGCTTTGTGAAGAAGAGTTTAAGAAACAGGTCTTCAGTCACAGATCCGCTCCCTGTGTTTGATTTTTGAAGATCACGTGCAGGACATATTCTTTGGTAGAAAGGACAAATAATAGCATACATTTAAGCAATGTTTATTGAGCACCTAATAAGGTTCCAGGCACTGACACCAGGAGATGGAGATTCCTGCTCTTAGAGAGCTTACATTGTGGGATGAAGTAGGGGTGAAGGAAGCCTCCAATAAGATAAACCAGTACCATCCACAGTTAGGAAAGATGGCTCCAGGGAGAAAAATAAAACAGGGGAGGTGGGTAGGGAGGGACATTGCAGTTTTAATACGGTCAAAGAAGGCTTTAGTGAGAAGGTAGCATTTGGACAAAGTCTTGAAAGGAGCAAGGGAACAATCCACGTTGGTATCTGGGAGAAGTGCAATCGGGGCAGAGGGAACAGCAAACGAGAAAGCCTCTAGGCATGAGCATGACTGGCCTGTCAAGGACCAGCCCAAAGGCCAGAAGAATGAGCACCAGGGAGAGACCGGTAACAGCAGGCAGATTAGGCAGGGTCTTGGAAGTTATCAGAAGGACCTTAACTTTTATTCTAAGTTAAGAATCTACTGGGGGGTTTTCAGCATTAGAGTGATGTGATCAGTCCTGTGTTTTAATGGAATAATGCTGGCTAGCATGCTAAAAATAGATTTTGTGGGAAGCGGGTGTGGCTCAATCGATAGAGCCCCCGTTTACCATGTGGGAGGCCCCGGGTTCGCTTCCCAGGGCCTCCTTGTGAGAGCAGGCCGGCCCGTGTGGCACGGTGGCTGATGCAGCAAGACCTCACAGCAAGGGGGAGATAAGCAGACACAGAGAAGACACACAGCAAATGCACACAGCAAACACAAGCAGCAAGGGGGGGATAAATAAATAAATCTTTTTTAAAAAAAAATAGATTTTGTGAGGGCAGTCAAGCAATTTGAAAGGGAGATCAGGTTTAAGTGTGAGACACCTACTAAACATTGAAGTAAAGTAAAATGGATAGTTGTGTATGAGTCTGGAGTTCAAGAGCAAGGTCTGGGCTGGAGATACAGATTTGGGAGTATTGAGTTTATGAATGGAATGTAAAGCCAGGAGGTTAAGTGAGATGGTTAAGTGAGTATAGATTTTAAAAAAGGTCCAAGGTCCTTGCATTGGGGCATCCCATTGTTAAAAGGGCAAAGAGTTGGGGAAGAGACAGCAAAGGAGATGAGAAGGCACAGTCAGTGATGTAGGAGGAAAGTCAGGACAGTGTGGAATCCTGAAAGCCAAGTGAAAGAAGTATTTTCAATGAGCATGATTATGTCAAATGTGGCTGAGAGGTCAGGTGAGAAGATGTCTGAGAATTAACCATTGGATTGAGCAACAAGTCATTGGTGAAACTAGGACCAGTTTTGGTGGAGTGATTGGGGGTGAAAATTTGAGTAGGTTGAAGAGAAATGGGAGGCCTGAAGTGGGAAAAGGGAGTAGAAGTAAATTTTCAAGGAGTTTTTGATGTGAAGAGATGGTGGGGATAGGAGACGTGGTGGTGGTGGTTCTAAGATGGGAGAAATAGTGGCATGCTTGTATGTGGATGTGAGCGACCCAGAGGAGGGGGCTTAGTTGCCATAGTGATGACCTTGAGCAGATGAGTGATGATGGTACCCTGTTGCCCTAAACAGGAATGGGGACAATTCATCATCAGTAGATGTTTTAATTTCCTAGGTTGCTCAAGCAAATACCATGCAATAGGTTGACTTAAACAATGGGAATTTATTAGCTTATGGTTTTAAGGCTAAAAGAATCCAAATCAGGGCATCGTCAAGGTGACGCTTTTTCTCCCCCAAAGACTGTGGCATTCTGGGGCTGGCTGCTGGCGATCCTTGGCTCTTCTGTCACATGGCAGCTTTTCCTGGTGTCTCCCTTCTCTTCTGGGTTCAGTCAAATTTCAGCTTCTTGCTTCTGTGATTTTCTCTCCATCTGTCTGAATTTCACACTGCTTATAAATGACTCCAGTAATAGGATTAAGACCCACCCTGACTGAGGTGGGCCACACCTTCTTAACTGAAGTCACCTCATCAAAAGGTCCTACTTACAATGGGTTCACACCCACAGGATTGGATTAAATTTAAGAACATGTTATTATGAGGTAGGCACAGCTTTGAGCCACCACAGGACAGAAGGCCGGGTGTGAGGGAATGCATTTGTGGGGAGATGTGGTGGGGGAAACTCATGAAAGTTCTCTCATGATTACTTCTGTTTTCTCAGTGACATAGTAAGCAAGGTCACCAAGAAGGATAGGGGAAGAAGTACCGGGGTTATGTAAAGGACATTACTTTTTCTGCATATTAGCTTCTTCCATCACGTTGGGAGAAGGTGACAAGGTCTGCATCAACCGTCTAAATGAGCTACGAAAGTGTGTTCAAGTTCAGCATGAACTAAAGGAACAGTCGGGTGGTTTCTTCTGTCCACATATGGCTCTCACGGGCAGCTCTTAACAAGTAGGACAATGGCAGCTATCTGCCCGGCTCAAATGGAGGACTTCAAGAAGCACCGACTGGTTTGTCAGTGGGCTTCACAATGGCCCTGGGAGAAAGTCAGTTCTCTGAGCCTTGAGGACTGTGTGTTAAGTATCACAATGCAGAGCACCCCTGGTAGAAGTCACATCTTAGACTGTTGCCGCTAATAATTTAACAGGGATTACTTTCCAGCTAGCTTTCTAACTGTGAGAGCTGATGGAGAACAAAGCCACTCAGAAGTAGGATGTAGATTTTTGGGTGGAAATGGTGTGACAGGGAGAATGAGAACTTATATACGAGTTTTCCAGAAATCTATTTTTAGGGCAGGTGAGGAAGGGATACAAATATAATGAGATAAAGGGAGGCTGTGAAACCTCATTGTGTTCACACTTTGTGTAGGGCTGGCACCAACCCTCCGTATCAACAGACACGCTATTAGCCAACCTCGGTTTGCACCCAGGTTTTCTCACTTAGAGAAAAAAAAAATCAAAACCCCTGCCGTGCTCTCTATGTACCTATATGGACTGGTTGAAAAACGTCTAGCAAACCACGTTTTACTGCTTCAAAATATTCTGATTAACCCAGGTGGAATACGGTCTGCAGTGCAATACCATGGTACATGAAATTTTCTTTCTTTGTTAGAGAAATTGTGGGTTTACAGAACAATTATGCAAAAAACACAGGATTCCAATATACCACCCTATTAACACCTTGTACCGGTGTGGAGCATTTGCTATAATTGATGATAGCACATTTTTATAATTGTACTATCACCTACAGGTTTAACTTAGGGTTCAGTTTATGTAGTAGTTCCATGGAGTTTTTTTTTTCTGTTAGCGTATACACAACCTAACATTTCCCCTTTTAATCACATTCAGATATATGTATTTCAGTGCTGTTAACTGCATTCACAATGTTGTGCTACCATCACCACCATCTATTACCAAAACATTTCCATCATTCCAAATAGGAACCCTGTACATTTAAAGCCTTAAATTCCCATTCCCTATCCCCACCCCATCCCCTGATAACCTATGTTCTAGATTCTGACTCTCTAAGTTTGCTTATTTTAATTATTTCAAATCAGTGAGATTATACAATGGATGTCCTTTTGTGTCTGGCTTATTTTAATTTATAATCGGGCTCATTTTAATCTCAGCTTAAGTTTGCAGCCCTCAATTCCTTTGGGCAGTAAGATGAGGAGGTGGTTGCTTTCTTGTGTATTAAATGCTTTATGGCTTTGTATACAAGATCTGCATAGGCATAAATAAACAAATGCTACCAGGAGCCCTGGGCTTCTTTGCCTTTGCTCATTTCTTGAGCCATGGAGCCAAGGGCACGACTGTGTACATAATTTGTGGGGTCCAATGCAAAAAAGAAAACGCAGAGCTCCTTGTTAAGAAATTATCAAGAATTTCAAGACCGAGACAGCAGAGCATTCAAGCCAGCGCGGGGCCCTCCTAAGCACAGAGCCCTGTGCCACTGCACGGGTCGCACACCCTTGAAGTTGGCTCTGGTCCACGGTTGTCCCTATGACTTGAAGGAATTGAGGTGATTGCCCAGTGATGTTCAATCCTAAATTTCATGGTTAGGAAGGACTCAGAGAGGTGGCCTGGGGGGGGGGAGGAGTGGTTTTGTTAGAATCAAGTGACCCTATCAACCTCCCCGCCCCAGTCGCCAAGGCAGGTTCGGTGTAGCTGCGGGCCCCTCTTGCACAGCCTTCACTGTAGCTGAACGTTTGGAGGATTCCTATACCTTTGAACCTGATTTGACCTCCATGCAAGTATGAGAAGGGTCCTTGTGATTTGCCCTGGACTCCTCATCCCTAGGAACTCACAGACCTGAGGTTAATCTACCAGAAAGCATAATATGGTGTCTCCGAGCAGTTACTGGTTGAAGAATGTTTTCTCCTTTTCAAAAGAGGAGCAGAGGGAAATTCATTTGCTCTCTGCTCATCTGGATAAGCTCTGGATGTCAGATTGTTACATCGCGTGGAACCAGAAGGACAGAATTGATTTGACAGAGCAGTTACAAAGTGCAATCCCCTAAGCTGGCAAGAGCCATAAGAAAAACTCACTAGGCAGACAGTCCTTATTATAAAAGCGATACATTATACAACACAGTGTACACGAGACTCCTGGTTTGATCAAGGGCATTAGCATATATGTGGACAGTAATTTCTAATTGGTTGCCATGTTCCACTATACTGCACATTGTTAAAGAAGAAATTAATCTTCCCAAAAAAATGATGCTCCCAAATTAAAATTATTTTTTAGTAAAAGACAGTTTTTATACAAATTAGAAAAATCAATTGGCCTAATTCATTCCATTATTTTTCTTCATTCTGCTAAAATATATCACTTCCACATCAATAAAAAGTACAAATAAATATCAATAGCATACAAACCCATTATAATAAAATAGAGTCAATTGGAGAGCACTGTGAATTATTTCAAGACCAGAAATCTTACAGTAAGAAAAGATGTAGAAAGAATGAATTATTAGTTCTATTAGCACTTAGTCATCTCACCATGAGTGTTACCGTCATTTTAATACCGAATTGTACATTTGCATGTAACACCAGCATGATTTCAACATAATCTGAAGTTTTATTATTATGCTAAATTTGACTAGTTTTAAAACCTGCCAGCTAGTCAAGATTGACAGGGAACTTTAAAACACTTTTTTTCCCCGTAAGTATGGTAATTGGTGTCTTGAGCTATAATTTTCCCTTTACTCTTTTATTCCAATTCAATAATAAGTATAATTTTAAATTACTTATAAGATTCCAAAATACTTGTTTTTCCATAATTTTGTGGTAGGAATTTAGCTCTACTTGATATAATATCAGATGTTATAGCTGGGTCATCAAATTTGAGGTTTCAACTCTTATTAAAGGTAAAGCTATCTCCCAAATTATATAATTACAAAATAATGTCATATCTCTTTAATACTTTATAATTTACAAAGTACTTGTCTACATGCAATTTCATTTGCTTGTTCCTTTGGAGAATTCCATTTTCTAAAGATTAGAGTGATCGAATCACAGTAAATGGTGACACTCAAACCCAATTCTTCCAAATCCATGTGCAAGCTTTTTATAAACTACCCTGAGCTCTCATGTTCTCAAAGTGACTTGAAGAGTGCTAAACTGCCCCCAATGTGAACTGGTGGCAAATTCAAAGCCAAAATGTTAGTTACCCATCTGCTAAGATTAGTTAGTGATCACATGAGGACCACTATTCAAACATAACCCTTTCTTCTCCTGAATGATCAGAAACGAGCTTGAGCTCAAAAGTGGTTTTTAAAAGTGAAATGTGTAATTCAGTGTAACTCCATTAAAATACCTGTACATTTATATAACAAAGGAGCAGGGCACCAAGCTTCTTTCATGTGGTTTAAATAAGTTCTTTACATTTTGGATCTGTCCAATTTCATTTCAGATATTTCCATGGCTCATTTGAGATCTTGCTCGGAATTTTACTGAGGAGCTTTCATCATCTCAGCCCATGAAGCCTTAGGTGATGCCTGCCCTCTCCCTTTTATATTATAGAAAGATTAACTCAGCGTCCCCTTGTAGTGCTGTTTCTCTTTCTCTTCTCTCTCTCTTTTCTCAGATGGAATACAACTTTATGCATAATGAAACTTTGTAAAGTGAAGTTTTTTTCAAATGACAATCAGTACAGACTCCAAGATAGAGAAGATAATTCTGGTGTGCTGTGAACGGGGTTTCTGAAGAACAGAGTATTACTGCAGAACATATATTGATAAATCTGAGATAAAAGTTTAACCAATGCACAAGCACAATATCTACCTTTCTAAGAAAAGGAATTCCCTCTTTAAACGCCACCACTAGACTATCTATTGTTCCCCATTTGGAAACAGTGCCTGGCATATGGTAGTTGCTCATTAAATCAAGTAGAAGAAGGAATTGCACTGGTTCTGGAATTGGTAACTGAATTTTTAAATTGAATCGCTCCTCCCAATTTGATTGCAATTGATGATGCCATGCCACTGGCAGTTTTATCATTAAAGGAAATCTAAGACCTGTAAATTATCATTATTTCTGCATATTGCAGAATTATTACTTCTTTAAATGTTATTCAAAGCCATGTGATTCTTGCCGATTTTGTTGAAGTGAGTTGGGTAACATTTGGTCAGAATGCAGTTATTAGTTTTCAGGTTCCAAGATCATTCTTTGGGTTGAAAATCTGCAAGTTGATTTTGCTTCGAGGCTTTTTGTGTTGGAAACATGTAATGGATTATTATATTCGCTTTAAGTAATTCCATTTTAAATTATTAATTATATACTATATCTGCTCTTTGTATTCACTTTTCTCAAAAATGTACGGTTTGGGACCTCCTCTGACCTCCCATAAAGCCAGTCTCCATACTTGCATTGTCATATTTTTCTGTGCAAAATTCACCTCTGGTCTAGTGCCAGGTTTGTAGCAAGTGCTCATTAAATCCTTTTGGAAAAAAAATGAATAAATGTGTGACAGGTATAAGTTGGGGAGATGCTGATCAGATGTGCAAAAACACACACCTTTCTTTTAACCTGTTGCTGATCTCATCCTGCTCTCACGCGTCCTTCCCAGTGATGGCAGAAAATGCTTGACCCTGCCTCTTAAAAGAAATTTCTTCCCATTTTAAATCATCATTGTAGATGAATCCCTCAGTCTTTCTGTGTTTCTCTCCCCAGTCTGGGAAGCATAGAGGTAAGTTTGCATTGCCTCATGGCAGAGCAGGGGAGGTATGTTGGCCTTGCTGTGTCCACCATGTCCTCTCCGGATTGACTGCAATGCTGCTTGGCCACCTGGTTTCTGGGTGTTCTGGGCTGATGGTCCCTAGGGTGTGGCTGTTCCTACCCTTGGCTCTGACCTTCAAGTCTTTGCATCCTTCACCTACTGCTGCATCCTGGCCCCAGGTATTTCCCACCGGTCAGACCATTCTCGGCCGGTATGAATGTTCATGCTTGTGACTCTCAGGGTTGAGTCTTCTCCCCACTCCACCGTCTCTTTCCAGTCTTTCCAAACCTATCTTTTCCAACTTTTTCCTGTTTCATCATTAATCAGTTGGGGGGGGGTTGAAGAGAGGGGGATTTAGGTGTCACTATTATGATGGGAAGGTCACCATAATTCTAATAAAGTGCCCTAACATCATAGAATATTGTGTCATTTTTTTGTTATTTATTCCTTCTATTAGAAAAATTATTTGACCAATTATCAACAAATTGGAATAGAAAAAAGGAAAAGACAATAATCCCACTCTCATAGCCCAATTTCTATTAACATGTTGGTATGGATTTCTTCTGTTATTTTTCCCCATTCATAATAATTTAAGTTGCAAATAAAATTTTTAAAAATCGTTTACTATTTCTTCCAGTAATACTTATGAGCAAACACAATTGTTCAATCAACTAATATTTCTTGCTCCAGATATATGCAAATCACTGTGCTAGGTACCATGGAGATATGAAAGATAAACCAGATACACTTTCTCCTTTCCAGAAACCTACAGCCCAGATGGAGAAAGAAGTAAAAGGTAGTGTGTGATAAGGTGGCATGAGAGAAATAGAGACAAACTGCTCTGGGCAATCACATCTGTAATATCACTTTAAAACAAATGGAAATCACATGCCAACATGTGAAGTTATTTTAAATGATTTCATCATATGGCATTTTAGAATGGACATTTATAGTAGTATTTCCTACTTGATTTTTTTCCTCATTTAACATCAATTTTCTGTTATTAGGAGTTTTATTTATTCATGATACAAAGTCATATGAAACCTTCAAAACATCTACAAAATTTCCTGACTCATTTTGTTATGCTCGCTTGCTTTTTGATGCCATTTCTGTGCTTATAATATATTCATTACACTTCTCTTCAGATTACTTAAAGTACTGTGTTGATGTAAAAAATAGTAAGAAATTCCTACATGTGGTATGCAGTGAAAGCTGCCTAAGGATCATTTGGTATATGGCATGTAAACCAAAATCATCTTCTGTCAGAAAATGCTCTACCCCAAGTGTTTTTATTCTTCCCATACTCTGAAATGAGACTCAAAGACTATAAACTACATATCTTTTCAAAGCACAACCTTTTTTCTCCTATGAAAGTTCATGAGGGCCTCTTTAGTTTCCAAACTAAATATCACCATCATCATTTTGTGGTTCTACATTGTACCAAATACGTTTGATCTTAGATTAAAGAAATCTTTAAAATTGTTCACCATTTTTTATGCCAAATGATAAAAATGCTGGTATGTGGCTCATAAATATTTTATTAGGTTTTATAAATGCATTAAGCTATTGAGGTGTCTATTTTCACGAATTTATTACAACAATTTAAGTAGTAGTAATAATAAAAATTTGCATATAAATAATTCTTTTCTCCTGGGAGCTCTGAGTGCTTTTGCACATCAATTAATGCTAGATGGCAGTGTCATTTTTCCTAATTTTATTTTAGTATTCCGTCTTTATACTGTGTTGCTCTGGAATGTTGTATCTAATCCTATGTCAGTTATTTGACTGGCTATAACCAGGCCTCACATTTGCTTTCCAAACCAGCACTTTTTGAGGGTTGATTACATAAAGAATGCTACTGCAGAGAAGAAACTATGATTGAAGGTTCTGCTTTCACCAGGTATAGATGAAAAGTCATTCGGTGGCTTCCCTGTCCATCAAAATCTACTATATTGCCAAATTACATTTTACTAAGAATTGCCAAAAATTATTTGTAGACCAGATTTTTCTACCATTAACAGCCTTTCCTCTCTGCCATTAAAACATCTCATCTAAATAAATAGTTTACATAGTAAAAAAAAAAAAAAAACCAAAACACTTTAAAAGTGCTGACCCCAATGTTTGTCAAATTTAAAAGCAGAGGTGCTTAACTTGGGATTCATAGATGGGCTTCAGGGGTCTGCAATATTCTAGAAATTCCCACAGGGGAAAGAACAAAAGACAAAAGAGGTGGTCACTCTGATTGGTACTGGACCTTTGAAATGACCTTTCTGGAAGGTCTCTATCTCAGCCCTGGTCCAGTTTTGTTTTGAGGTCCAACCTGGTCTCCCTGCTTTAGGGCTTATTTGGGAATTAAGCATGGATTCAGAGCCACGTCTCTGATCCTCTTTCCACACTTATTCTTGTAAAAACAAAATAAAACACAACCTGATTCTGTTATGCCTATTTACTTATACTAAATTCATTCTCTTTGAAATAACTTCCTAAAGGATTAGGAAATCCTATTAAATGCTTCACCTATGGTCTTCATTTGTTGTTATTATTTTTAAAACAAATAATTCACAAAAGCAAATTTGTTTTAGATGGAAAGCTTTGTGAGGAAGAATAGGCAGAGGGAATATCAGGCCTATTCTAGTTTTTGACATTATAATAACTGTATGCACATTTCTGCCAACCCCAAGATGGTGAATTACTGTAACTTAGCTCTGCCAGCTGCCCCGTATCTAGAATCCATAAGATTGCATATTTCATGAGTTTGCTTTTGAAGCCAATACCTAATTTCTGGCTATTCCATGGAAACCCCAAAGAACTGGAAATTTTAGCAAGTACCTAAGTCTTGCAATTTGTAAGTCAGTTTTCTCTGAATGTCAGAGTCTTTTGTATTCTATACTTCATTTATTTAAAACAGGAAAATATATAGAAAATGAAACTATTTAGCTATTTCATGTGTCCATAGAATATTTCAACATTTCTTCAGACTAGGGAATTTAAATGATTGGAACTCACTTCAATTTTAAAAAATTGAAATTCAAATAATTTTTATTAATTGGGTACACAAGAAATATACAATTATTGCTACCAAGTTCTGGGAACGAGGTATTTTAAAGACAGTCTCTAAAGGTCAGTACAATTCTGTGAATTAAGCATTATTTTTTCCAGTTTTGTAGATAAGAAAACAAAGGCTCAGAAAAGTTTATTAAATTATTTGAATTCACTCGATTTATTAATTGGAAAACCATGGTTCATACCCAGCTGCTTCCAAAGACCTCAGTCTTTCCACAGAAGACCAAAATGCACGTGTTGGCAGACTTAGTTCTTTCTGGAGGTTCTGAGGGAGAAGGCGTTCCATGCCACAGCTTCTGGTAGCTGCTGGAAATCCTTGGTGTTCCTTGACTTACAAGCACTTCTCTCCAATCTCTGCCTCTGCCTTCACGTGGCCATTCCCTCTGTACCAGGAACACCTCAGAGATTTGCGGATTCGGTTCCAGACTACAGCAATAAAGCAAATATTACCATAAAGCAGGTCATGCAAATCTTTTGGTTTATTTTCCATATAAAATTTATGTTTCCACTATATTGTAGTCTATTAAGTGTGCAATAACATTATGTCTAAAAAAATGTACATACCTTAATTTTAAAATACTTTATTGCTAAAAAAATGCTAGTCATCTTTTGAGTCTTCAGCGAATCAATCTTTTTGCTGGCAGAGGTTCTTGCCTCCATATTGATGGCTGCTGACTGACCAGGGTGGTGGTTGCTGAAGGTTGGAATGGCTGTGGCAATTTTTAAAATAAGACAAAAATGAAGTTTGTCGCATTGACTCTTCCTTTCATGAAAGATTTCTTTGTAGCATGTAAGGCTGTTTGCTAACACTTTACCCACAGTGGGACTTCTTTCAAAACTGAAGTCAAGCCTGTCAAGTCCTGCCGCTGCTTTATCAAATAAGTTTATGCAATATTCTAAACGCTTTGTTTTCATTTCAAGAATTTTCACAGCATCTTCACCAGGAGTAGATCACCTTAAGAAACCACTTTCTTTGCTCATCCCTAAGAAGCAACTTCTCACCCATTCAAGTTTTATCATGAGATTGCAGCAATTCAGTCACATCTTCAGTTTTCTTGCTATTTCCACCACATCTGCAGTTACTTCCTCCACTGAAGTCTGGATCCCCTCAAAGTTGTCAATGAGGGTTGGAATCAACTTCTTCCAAACTTCTGTTAATGTTGATATTTTGATCTCCTCCAATGAATCAAGAATGTTCTTAATGGGATCTAGAATGGTGACTCCTTTCCAGGAGGTTTTCATTTTACTTTGTCCAGATTCATCAGAGGAATCACTCTCTATGAAGGCCAGAGTCTTAACAAAAAGTATTTCTGTTGCAGCTACTCAATTCTGCCTTTGGAGCATGAAAGTAGCCATATATAATAGGTAAATGAATGACTGTGGCTGTGTTCCAATAAAACTTTATCTGTACCAGTATACCTGCTCTAGGCTGGAGGGTGACATGTTTTGGGACCATGGTGCAGAGATGCAGGGCTTCCTTGGGTTCATGAGGCGCATGTCCGAGCTCAGCTTGTCCTACTGCTACCCCTGCCAACCGCCATGATGGGGTGCTGGTCTCAGGAAGTGATGGGCCAACTATAGCATGAAACTCTATGGGTATATTTGTCTCCCAGCAAGCTGTAACATTTCAGCGTGTAAGAAAAGGGAGTCCTCTATTTTATGTATGATTGTTCTATAAACCTACAACTTCTCTAATAAAACACACACACACACACACACACACACACACACACATACAATGAGATACCATCTGACATCCACTAGAATGGCTATTAATAAAACAAGCAAACAAACAGAAAATAGCCAGTGCTGGCAAGGATGTGGAAAAATATGAACCCTCATGCATTGTTGGTGGGAATGTAAAATGGCACTGTGGAAAAGTTTGGTGGTTTCTCAAAATGTTAAACAATACCACATGGACTGGCAATCACTCTTCTAGGTATATGCTCCTAAAGAGTGGAAATAGAGACTTAAACAGATATTTGTACACCTATGTTCATTCACAATAGCCAAAAGGGGGAAGCAACTCAAGTGTGCATACACAGATGAATGGCTAAACAGAACATGTATATCGGAAGCAGATGTGGCTTGAGTGGTTGAGCACCTGCCTCCCACATGGGAGGTCCCAGGTTCAATCCCCAGCCCCGGTACCTCAAAAAAACAAAGCAACAAACAAACATGTATATATACAAGACAATATTACTCAGCCGTAAAAAGGAGTGAAGTTCTGATACATGCTACATACAACAAGGGTGATTCTTGAAGACATCATGTTGAGTGAAACAAGCCAGACAAAAAAGAACAGGTATTATACCATTCCACTTACTTGAAATAACTAGAAATTACAAAATTTTATAGACAGAAAGGGTGGGAGTGGGGGGGATGGGGAGTTAATGCATAATGAGTGCTATGTCTGTGTTTGGGGTGATGGAAAAGTTTCAGTAATGGATGGTCATGATGGCAGTACAACATTGTGAGTATGATTAATGCCACTGATTTGTATGTTTGGGGGTGGTTGAAATGCAAATTTTATACTGAATATATGTTACCACAATTTAAAGAGCGAGCGAAAGAGAGAGAGGCTAAAGAGTCAATGACAATTAAATGCAATACATGATCCTGGACTAGATCTAATTTAGACTGTGTGCTTTATATCAGTGTTACATTTCTTGAACTGGATAATTGTACTTAATGTAGTTAAAAAAGTGAATATCCTTGTTCTTAGGAAATATACATGGTCATATTAAGTAGTAAAGGAACATAATGTATGTAATCTACTCTCAGTTTAGAAGATAGATGATAGATGAGAGAGAGTGAGGAGGGAAGGAGGGAGGGAGGGAGAGTGGGAGAGAGGGAGGAAAGAAGAAGAGAAAGACAGAAAGAGAAAGAAAGAAAGAAGAAAGCAGGCAAAATGTTAAAAGTTGATAAATCTGGGTATCTGGGTAATGGGTATATTGAACTTCTGTATATTATTTCTGTATTCGTTTTGCAACTTTCCTGTAAATATGAAATTATTTCAAAATTAAAAATTAAATAAAATGTTATTTATGAACACTGAAATTTGAGTTTCACAAAATTTTCAAATGTCATGAAATATTATTTTTCTTTTGATTTTTTTCAACCATTAAAAATGAAAAAAAAATTTTTTTCAGTTATCATGAGGTACAAAACCAGGCAGTTACCTGGGTCTGTGGGCCATAGTTTGTTGACCCCTGCTCTATTTAATTAGTCTATAACATCTTCATATAAATTACTTTTAAGGGCTGCTTAGAAGAAGATTGTTTGGATGTCCTATAATAACTTAATTCCCACTGCTAGAATTTAGGTTATTTCCAGTGTTCATTGCTGTAATCAGCCTTACAATGAACACCCATGTAGCGAAATATTTGTGCACAACTATTATTATTCCCACACTTTAAGATGTATTTAGAGATAGTTACTAAAATGGCTACTGAGCACCTAGAAAGAAACAGACTGAAAGGAAGTAGCCTTGAAAACCAATTTTGTACAGTCACAGCAAATTTCCGACATGTTAGAGTAGCATTATAAGTATGATATACTATACATTGATAAACATAGAGTATATGTTCCAGGGAGGAGTCTAAATTCTTTCGATATACTGAACAATTTAATCCTCAAAACAATACTATGAGGTAGGTGCAATTATTATCATCATCCCCCGGTTACAGAAGAGGAAACGGAGGCACCGAAAGACAGTAACTTCTCCAAGATCACGCGATGAGCTCTGGTTAAGCAGCACAGGCAGGTGTCAAACCCCGTCTGTCTGACACTAGGGCCCATGTTCTTGAACATTAGGCTGCACTGCCTCTTCATTAGAGAGGCTTGGTGTGCTCAGCTACGTACTCGCTTTAAAATGTACCTGTACACAACTGGCTGTGGTCTTTTTTATATGTAGATCACGTATGGCACACGAGTGACCTCACACTCTAATAACCCGTGCAAATTCTGTCCCACAACGGGACGCTTTAGGTGGAGGCTGGATGCCTATGTAACTTTTGGTCATCCAAACTCCCAAGGCCACCTCTTCATTATTTTCCCTGCATCCCTTATCCCAAATAGTTGTCCTCTATACACAGCAAAGATTGACTGGTGCATACTTTCACATCTTATTTTCCAAGTAGTGGTTCCAAATCTATCATTCCTGTGGCAAATTCAAGTGGAACTTCGCTTGCAACGGAGGGGCATTCACACCATGGGACCGCACCTTCTGGGTAATACCCTTCGTCTTTGGAAACAACAACAGTGTCATTTGTCAAAAGTCCCTCCCGCGTGGCCTCCGCAGGGACAGCGCGGCCGAAGGGCTGGCCTGCTCCAGCCACTCGCCAGGTCCGAGGGCGGTTTCCTGCGTCCCGCGTGGCCTGCGCCGCCGGGCTCAGAGGCGGAGCCAGCCGTCCGCTCTCCGGGTCAGTCCCCGCTAGGGCTGAGGTGCAGGCGCGAGTCCCAGAAAGGACTTGTCCGAGTGGGTCGCACGACTGTGAGGGGGAATGAAGATTCCAGTTCTCATTTCCTATCCCGCTTTCTCTCCCTGCTGGGACCCAACTTCTCGAATGCTCTCTCTGGGGATGTGCAACCTACACCCACGTCCCACAATGCCCCCC
>JAQZBX010056001.1:0-18280 GCA_029593785.1 Cabassous unicinctus
TTCATCTTGGGTATGCAAGGATGGTTCAACATAAGAAAATCAATCAATGTAATACACCACATAAACAGATTGAAAGAAAAAAATCACATGAACATCTCTATAGATACAGAAAAAGCATTTGACAAAATACAGCATCCTTTCCTCATAAAAACACTGCAAAAGATAGGAACAGAAGGAAACTTTCTGAACATGATAAAGGGTATATATGAAAAACCCAAAGTTAACATCATCTTCAATTGTGAAATGCTAAAAGCCTTTCCTCTGAGATTGGGAACAAGACAAGGATGCCCATTATCACCACTCCTATTTAACATTGTCTTAGAAGTTCTTGCTCGAGCACTGAGGCAAGAAAAAGATATAAAAGGCATCCAAATTGAAAAAGAAGAATTAAAAATTTCATTATTTGCAGATGACATAATCCTGTATGTAGAAAGCCCTGAGAAATCTACAAAAAGGCTTCTAAAATGTATAAAGAAGTTTTGTAACATTGCAGGCTCAAAAATCAGTAGCATTTCTGTACACCAATAATGAGCAATCTGAGGAGGAAATCAAGAGAAAAATACCATTTACAAAGTAACTAAAATAATCAAATACCTAGGAAAAAATTTAACTAAATATGTAAAGGACTTATATCCAGAAAACTACACAACACTGTTAAAGGAAATCAAAGAAGACTTAAATAAATGGAAGAATATTCTTTATTCATGGATAGGAAGACTAAACATCATCAAGATGTCCATTGTACCCAAACTAATCTACATATTTAATGCAATCCAATAAAAATCAACACTGTATTTTTTAAGGAATTGGAAAAACTAACTACAAAATTTATTTCGAAGAGTAAGAGTCCCCAAATCACCAAAGACATACTGAAAAAGCAAATGAATTTGGAGGTATCACACTACCTGACTTTAAATCATATTACAAAGCTACAGTGGTCAAAACTGCATGGTATCGGCACAAGGTAGACACATTGACCAATGGAACTGAATTGAGAGTCCTGATATAAATCCTTGCATATACAGTCTTCTGATATTTGACAAGGCCACCAAGCCCACTCAGTTGGGAGAGAATGGCCTCTTCAACAAGTGGTGCTTGGAGAACTGGATATCCATATCCAAAAGAATAAGAGAGGAACACCATCTCACACCTTATACAAAAATCAAGTCAAGATGGATCAAAGATCTAAATATAAGAGCCAAGACCATAAAGACCTTGGAAGATAATGTAGGGAAGCAAAAAATAAATAAATGGGATCTCCTCAAAATTAAAAATTTTGCACCTCAAAGGACATTATCAAGAAAATAAAAAGGCAACCCACCCAATGGGAGAAAATATTTGGCAACCATATATCTGACAGGAGCCTAATATCCTGCATATATAAAGAAATCTTACAACTCGAAAATAAAAGCACTAACAGCCCATTTAAAAAATGGGCAAGTGTCTTGAAAAGACACTTCTCCAAGGAAGAAATACAAATGTCTAAAAAGCACATGAAAAAATGCTCGACATCTCTAACTATTAGAGAAATGCAAATCGAAACTACATTAAGATACCATCTTGCATCCACTAGAATGTTGGCTGTTAGAAAAACCAGCAGACTATAAGTGTTTGAGAGGATGTGAAGGAATGGGAACCCTCATCCACTGCTGGTAGTATTGTGGAATGGTCCAGTCACTGTGGAGGACATTTTTGCGGTTCCTCAAAAATCTAACTATAGATCTTCTGTATGATCCAGTGATTCCACTGCTGGGTATATACATAGAGGAACTGAAAGCAAAGACATGAAGAGATATATGCATACCAATGTTCATAGCGGCATTGCTCACTATTGCCAAAATTTTCAATTAAGAGATGAATGGATAAACAAAATGTGGTACATATATACAATGGAATATTACTCAGCTGTAAGAAGAAATAAAGGAAACATGGATGAATCTGGAAGGCCTTATGTTGTGTGAAGCAAGCCAGGCATTGAAGGATGAACAGTACTTGACCTCACTGATATGAATTAAGGAAATTGAGTAGTCTCTGAGAACTGTTGTCTGAAAGATAGGTGTAGAAGAAAGAGAAAGAAAAGAGAAAGTTGTGAACCATAACCCATATGGACTTAATCTATGGTAATGTGATAGAGTGTAGTTGTGTATTGAAGTGATAGGACAGGAGGGTAGTCATACATTGGGTTGGTTGGTGCAGGGTTGACAGGTGGGTAGATTGGGAAGGGTGGTTTAGAACATCCAGGATACTGGGTGGAGAGTTGGGAGAGGGACCATGTGAACACTGGGGATTTGTGGGTTTGAGGTTGAAAGTACAGAGGTGGGAATGCTCTTATGGCAATATGACAAGGAAGAGTCAGTGGTTTAGGGTGTTGGTTGGTGGGGCATTCAGGACAGGGCACACCTGAAGCAGGCTTCTAGGGAGTTTGGGAGTGTTCATTCTTTCATAATGTGGGTGAAGACCCACATAATGAGTGGGAAGAAGTTGAACTCCCACCTTTGGGAGGACCGTTTTTTTTTTTTTTTTCCAGAAATAGACAGGTCTGAGTCTCTCAAGAGCAAGGGGAGTTCCTAATAGAGAAGGACAAACCAGTGCGTCAAGACCTCTTGTTGCATGTAACTATGAATCTTGTCATCCAAAGAGTCAAGCCAGGGGATCATCGTGGGCCATGGGAGATGGTGTGGGAGGAACGAATAGATCAAACAGGCTTATTTAGTGGTCAGTGGAAATGTTCTTCATTACCATACATTGATGGACAAAGGACATGGTAAATATCATCAAAATTTATAAAAGTGTACAGTCTAAAATGTAAACCATAGTGTAAACCATTGACAATGTGTAGTAGCTATGTTTCACTATTTTTATATCATTTATAACAATGCTACCATCAATTTATAAAAAGGTATTAATATGAGGGGGCAAGGAAAGGGGGAGAATGTTGGGTATATGATAGTCTCCTGTATTCTGCATGTGACTTTGCTGTGACCTAAAACTTCTTTGAAAACAAAATGAAAAAATAGTGAGAGACTGTGGAGTGAGAGGGGGAATTTGCCACAGTACAGACTGGACACCAGATATTGCAGTGATGAAAGGCAAAAGGTCAAAAATTTTTTTTATATTTTTCAATTTTTAAAGACCCCGATCTTTTAATTTTATTTCATTTTTAGTTTTTAAAAAATTTTATGCAGTTTATCTCTTACATTTAAATTTATCATTATTATTTCCTTTTCCTACTAATTGTATTAAGCTATTGTAATGTCTTCATCTTTGAAGAAGCTTTGTATCACAGAAGAGTTACAACTGGGGTGGGGGAGGATCATTGGTGTGGAGTGTCAGAAATAGGGAATTCATGGGAGGAAGTTCACCTAAGCATAAATATAAGGTATATAAAAATGTTCAAATGTTCATTGGGCATTGTCACAGTGGGTGGAAAGTCACTCAATAAATGAGAGAATACTGAAACCTGGAGAGATCTGCCACATTCTCTAAGGCAGCGGCAACAGTTCTCCAAGTGCAGGGGCAGTGACTGGTGAAGGAGGATGACCCAATGATGGGCCCTTGATATTGATGACTAGCCTTATGAGTCTTTGCTCTTGAAATGGAAACTTAACCTATTCTTATGAGGTGCCTAAGGGTTGCCTCCTGAGAGCCTCCTTGTTGCTCAAATGTGGCCTCACTCTAAGCAAAACTCAGCATATGAATGCATTACCTTCCTCCTAGCATGGGACATGACTCCTGGGGATAAGCATCCCTGGCACTGAGAGATTGCTTCCAAGCACCAACTGGCAATATGACTGGAAAAGATCTTGAATAAAAGGGGGAAAAGGTAAAGACAAATGAGTTTATATGGCTAAGAGACTGCAAAATGATTCTGGAGGTCATCCCAGAGGTAATGCTTACACACATCTCAGTTGGAGTTCATAGAATTCCAAATTGGTTATCACCCAAAATTGCGGGGCTCCTGAGGGCTCTGGAGACACCCAGGTCCTATGTCAGGGCGGATAGCTCCAGAGTTGGTGCCTTGCCAGTGGACCCTACTTTGGAGTTGGTGCTCCTGATAGTGACAGAGTTGGACTCAACTATGCCTTTCCTGCACATGGCTATCTGTCCCTTCTATTCAAACCTATACTTGGTGCTGGAGTTTGTAGGTATACATCCAGAGACTTGAGTCCTTGGGCTGTCTTTGTACCAGCTGGACCCAGAACCTCGGTGGAGCAGCAACTCCTACTCTATAGCTCATTGGACTCACTCAGGACAACTGGCAGGGAGAAGATGATGGACAACGGCCATCTCAGGGAATGGAGAGAGTCTGCAGCTGCAGGCAAGCTAATCCCATCCTTCTTCCCCATGAGATATAAGCCCCTTCTCAATTGGTGGTGGAGTGGACATCACCATCCCAGACACCTCAGGATGGGGGGAATGAGCTATGGACTAGAATGGACTTACTGGTATTCTACTATAGACATATTGTGACTCAAACAATGGAAGAAATTACAACATTGATGTGGAGCCTGTGGCCACTGCAGGCTCTGGGGGCAGGGAGAGGGAAAAGCAATTTTAATACAGGGGCTTTTTTGGGACTTGGGAATTGTCCTGAGTGACATTGCAATGACCAATATAAGCCATTTTATATCATCATATAACATGCAGAACTGTGTGAGAGACAGTGTGGTCTACAATCTGAACTATGGTCCATGCTTAATGGCAAAGCCCCAGGATGTGTTTATCAATTGCAATTAATGTGCCACACTAATGAAGGATGTTTATGTGGGAGTTTGTGGGAGGTGTGGGAGGTAAGGCACATGGGAATCCCTATATTTTTTGTGTAACATTTATGTAGTCTAAGTATCTTTTAAAAAAATAGTAATAAAGACAAAAAAAGAGACAGATTCACAAATATAGTGTTCAGCAAATAAGCCAAACAAGCAAGAATATTCATTGTAATATTCCATTTATTCAAAGTTCAGAAACAGAAATATAACCTCTGGTGTTAATATTCTGAATCCTGCTTTGCCTAGGGGTGGGTGTTATTCTGAATCCTAGTTTGCCTAAGTGTGGAAGGGATGACAGTAATTGGGCAGAGAGGACCTCACTGGCTGGCCATATTCTGTTCTGTTTTTTGGTCTGGGTTCTGGTTACATGGCTTAAATTCTTTTTTTTTTTTTTTAATTTATTGATCTTATGATATGACATTTTCCATATAGATGTTATACTTGAAAAAAAGGGAATTTTGAGAAACAACCATCCAGTTCTTCTTAATCTGCTCCCAGTCTTTCTCAATAGGTGTAGATTAAGTGTCTGGAGATGCAGTAACTAGTCTGTGACCATGAGGATGAATAAAACACATATTGAGTAAACTAAAAGAAGATAGTCTTTTTAACAATGTCATTGCTACCATAACAGCCCTAGATTCCTTTTTCTTAGACCTGTGAGGTGTGGATAATTACACTAAATGCGCTGTTATGATACATTTCAGACTTTTGAATGGTCCATTTATAAAAGAGCTGCATGTTATTTTGTAATAATCATACCAGTGATATTGCACTTTTTTTTATAATTACTGCAGATTAAGAAATGCCTTAAGAAGGCTGTAGACATTCAGAGGAGAGCAAACATCCAAAATTGTGTCATATTGTAGCAGAAACTAAACTGAAATATGTTTATAGGCATACACGAGGACTATTAGGATGGGAAAGCTTCTTCATCTAGAAGCCAATATATAAATGGAGGCAATCAGGAACCCAAGCTGTAACAAGCATCCATTTCCACCATTATCATCATTTTCATACAGATAAAGCCTATGTATGAGATGGATAATGGGATGGAGTCATCTTGCCTGATGAGCATCAACCTAAGACTAATATATTTGTTCACAAGCTATCACAATACCAACAGTACAAGTACTCCTCCATTAGCCTATGAATGTGATGGAAACAAAGTCCATAACCAACCTTGATGTGTCACCATGAACCATAAACATCAGTCTCAACCTGGGACCTCAAGAGAAATGCAGACTCTAGGACACAGTCCCACACCTGCTTCATTGAAATCTGTATTTTACAGGAGTGATGGGTGATTTATTTGCACAGTGGGTCTTAGAAGCCAGTTTTCTAATGGACCCAGGAACAAATAAGGCCAGAACTGATCAGAGGCAAGGGAGTTTAAAAGAAAGAAGAAGTTTTGAGAGTGAACAGAAATTCTCAAACATTACAATCATTGATAACCACATAAAGGGTCACAGTAATTGAACATGTATCTGTGGTATTAAAACGTTACATGTACAGAGGAAGCTTATTGTTCAAAATATCTAAAAAGGCTCCTTATGGAGAAATAATAAAGTTTGAGAAACACTAGCTTAGACTATGTAGAGAGGGAAGACGTTGGTGATGGGTAAGTCCCAGAAGATAGAGCAAGGCACAGACAGGAGTAGCCCATTACTAAAATCTTCTGCCATTTACTTCTCCAGCTCTGGGTGGCATCTCTTCATTCATTACATTCCTTTCTATTTCCACTCTTTTTCTGTGCTTGGATCATTCACAAATTCAATGCTATGAATTATGTCTTAGTTTTCCAGGATGCTAAGACAAAGAGCACACACTGGGTTGGTTTAAACAACAAGAATTTATTGCCTTATGGATTTATGGCCAAAAGTCCCAAATTAAGGAGTGGAAGAGACCATTTTTCTTTTGGCTTCAGTAGCTTTGCTTGTCGCAATTCTCTATCACATGGTGGTGTTATTGCTTTCCTCCTTCTGTGTGTTCCTCTGAATTCTGCCTCCACTAATATGAATAAACGCTCATATTGAATCTGCTGGGACTTATCCAAACAGGATTTTAGAAGAATCTACTCACAAATCAGCCCACACATTAAGTGATAATACATTTTCAAAGGCTCCTATTTACAAGTGGATTCATGCCTGCAAGGACAAGTGTTACATTTAAGTACATGTCTTTGGAAGGTGTACATAATTTGTTCTCCCACAGTTTGTCCTCTGAACCCCCCAAAATATATGTTTTTCCTTCATGCATATACATTCACCCCATCACCATATCCCAAAAGCTTCACAAAATAAGCTATTAGTATTCTTTCTCCTGTGGGAAAATTCCTTTCCATCTGTGGAACTGTGGAATCTGGGAAACAGGTTCTTTGCTTCCAAAATAAAGCAGAGATATTTTGCTTTAATAAAATACTTCAATACCAGAAGTAAGAAATTGGAAAAAACAGGAAACCCATGTCTGACACAAGTCTGAAACTCACCATGATAATCTCCATTAGATTTCAAGTTGTGTCATCTGTGGATTAATGATCTATCTTTTGGGCTTTCTGGAGTGGAAACTCCACTCTCTTCAAGTGCTCTGAACCTGAAAATATGTTGGTTCTGTTTCTCTTGAGAAATTTGAGTCATACAGATGCATCTCCTCATTTGCTGGGACCTTCACACATTGCAGTGTTTATTGTGATTTTGCCATCAAATGCCAACATCCCCACTGTCTCCCATCACACATATGCATTAAGAGAATACATAAACCATGATGTTGACAAGAAAATTATTGGTGAGCATCCCCAAATGGAAACTCAACAAATTGTCAGCAACAATAAAGTGTGATACATAAACTTAAATGTATTAACACAAAGGATTACCATGAATCAATGACTAAGGTTTTTCTATTGCCATTTTAAAAAATATGGATAGAGTCAGGAAAAAAATCCCACAAAAATAATATTTAAATTATAATTGATTTACACAAATTACACAAATAATCAAATTTAACCTGTAATTTAGAGTTAGTAGAGTGTTTTTCCAAAAATGGGAAAGTTGTCTAGAAAAGAACAGACTTCTGGGAAATTCTAAGGTTCTTGTTTTACAGGAATATTAATTTTATAAAAATTCAGCAAGTTGAATATTTATAACATACTCTTTTGTGTGAGTAATACTTTTGGTTAAAAGTTATTTTTAATGTGAAGTGACAGTAAGGAGATAATACATTGGATGACTTAGTAAATATATAGATTTATCACTCATATACCCTGAAATGTATAAGACAAAATGTGTGGAAGGTAGACATTTTGCTTTAAGAAATGGAAAAAGTCACATATTTTGTAAAATAAAATGGGGCAAAATGTGCAACCCAGTCCTGTATCCCAAAGTATATATCCAATGTGTAAGATTACTAAGATTTCTTATTTTAATGAGTAGATGTTATTCATCAAGCACAATACTTTTGGTTGTGAACAGAAGTTATGAGGAGAGTGAGAGGGAAGAATATGAATAGAATAGGGGCATTTTGGGGGCAATGGAATTGTTCTGTATGATATTGCAATGACAGATCCAGGCCATTATACATTTTGACAAAACCGATAAAATTGTACAGTGCAAAGTGTAAACCATGATATAAACTATAGACCATGGTTAGTAGCACTGCTTCAATATTTGTTTATCGATTGTAACAAATGGACCACAATATGAAACATGTTATTAATAGGGGAAAATATGAGAAGGAGAAGGTGTGTAGTATATTTTCTTATTTTTAATGAATTATGAAATAATCTTTAAGTATTTCTGACAAATTTTTTATTTTGAAATTATTTCCAACACTTAGAATATTGCAAAAAACTTCTTTAACTTTTAATCAAATTTCCCAATTGTTATAATTTTACCATGTTTCCTTTATCATTTTTTTTTTTGGGGGGGGGTAGCACAGAGCTCTGGAATGCATACCAAAACCCCACCCTACCCTAGAGGTAAATAGTAGACTCAGAATTCCCTATATTTCCTATGTAACTTTTCTGTAATCTAAAACTTCTTTTAAAGTAAAGTTTAAAAAACAATTATTCTCTGTGGTAATACAATGTATGATTTAAAGTTTTTCTTCACAAAATTTAAGATTATATCTGAATTCAGGACAGGTTTCTGTTTCACGAAATGATCAGAGGATCATCTCAGGTGTTGAGCCCTGTAATCATGGTCACTTCCTTTGCCCAAGAAAAAATGACACTTTGATGACCTCGCTCTCAAAGAATCTTTTCAGAGCCCTCATCAATTCTTTATTCCTCAGACTGCATATGAAGGGGTTCTACAAGGGCATGACCATTGTGCACATCACCAAATCTGTTGCACTTGAGTGCATTTGGTGATGCAGTGGAACTAAGATACACACCTAGGAGCATACCATAGAATAAGGAGACCACTGAAAGGTGAGATGCACAGGTGGAAAATGCTGTATATTTCCCCTGAGCTGATGAGATTGCACATATAGAGGGAAAAATCTTGGAATATGAGTAAATGATACCAGTGAAGGGACCAAAAACCAGCAACCCAGCTGAAAAACACATCACTATTTCATTGAGAAAGTGTCAGAACAGAAAAGTTGGATCATCTGATCAAGGTCACAGAAAAAGTGGGGATTTCCAAGTGTTTATGAAAGGACAGGTGCAACACCATTAAGCTTTGTAACAAGGAATGCAGTGCACTCATGATCCAGGACCCCAGATCCAGCAGCCTACAGAGCTGGGAGTTTATGATGGCTGTGTAGTTTAAGGAGTGACAGATGGCCATGAAGGGCTCATAGGCCATCACAGTCAAGAGGAAGTCATCTAACCCTGCAAAGAGCACAAAAAAAGTACATCTGGATGAGATAGTCTGCATAGGTTATGGCTCTTATCTTTGTATGTTCACCAGCATCTTTGGCCTTGTGGTCAGGGTTAAACAGATGTCTATAAAGGACAGGTTGGACAGAGAGAAGTACATGGGTATGTGGAGGTGCGCATCAATGATGGTGACCAGGATGATAAGCAGGTTTCCAGAGACAGTTCTCAGGTATATGGACAGAAAGAGGCCAGAGACGATGGACTTCAATTCTGGTTCCTCTGAAAATCCCCAAAGGAGAAATTCTGAAATTCCTGTGTTATTTCCTGTTTCCATGTGCTTGATGTGACTAACTGGAAAGAAAGAAAGAAAGAAAGAACATGACTAATTTCAAACAAACAGCCGTTACTAACCTATCTACAATTTGTATTTTGGAGTCCAGAAATTAAATTCTGGATTTTTAAAATTAAATCTAAACAAACAGTGCTGTCTTTGATTAGCAATTGCTCCCCTACTTTCAAAATATTCCCCACTTTGTCATAAATTGCAAGATTTTTATGGAAATTTATTGATTCATTTGTGTAATAAATATTCAGTCCAGCTATGCTGCAGGCACTGTCTAGGCAATGGGAATAATGTGCTAAAAATGAGTTACCTGAAATCTGATGATGGAGAAAGAAAATAAGGAAATAAAACCATAGCCGTATAACATGTCACATGGAGACAATGGCTAAAATGAATTTAAACCAGGGAAAATTGAAAGCCTCTGAAGGTGCTCAATATTAAGGCAAGAGTGGCCAATGGGGAAACATTTGAAAAGACCTCAAAGCAGAAGGCAGTAGTGAAAGAGATATTAGACATTTATGACCAGCAGTGGGATTTTCCAGGGCAAAACCTCTAAGGAAAGGGCTTTATTGGATGTTCAAGACCAATAAAGGAGACGGAGTGGCAGAGGAGGAGTAAAAGGGAAAAAGATGAGGGATGATGTCAGAGAAGTTTCACAACAAGAAGGCCCCCTGATGATGAAACTTTAAGACACAGGAAATCCCTTATCTTCAAGTTATACTTCTTGCACTTTATTAAGTTGGTTGCAAAGGTGTATTCTTCAGGGTTCTCCAGAGTAAAGAAACTAGCAGAAGATAATAGATTGATAGATAGATAGATAGATGATAGATAGATAGATAGATAGATAATACATTCATGAATATACATATATATGTAAATATTAAGATATTTATAATAGGATTAAGCTCACAAGAGCATGGGAATGGGTGAGAGTCCAAACTCTGTAGGGCATTCAGGTACTATATTAATTCTAAAGGTTATAAAAAGAATATGTGGTTTGGGTTTGTGAGATATGAATATGAGTAGGTATTCTTTCTCTTCTTTTTCATTACTAATGAGGCCTTGATTATGTCATTTAACTAATCTGTGTTCATCTATGTATCTTTCTGAACACTAGAGGAATAAATGAGTTGCCATCTGAAATTAGATAAGATAAAAGTGCCTAAAAAATAACTGTTTAGGAGTAATGATGCCATAACGTGTTGAGCTGTCCTTTTTTCTGTTCTTTTATTTTTGTGACTTTGAAATAAAGTTATTAATACAAAAAAAAAAAAAACTCAATGAAGGTAATGATGAAATCACCCACAGAAGATGCACGCTGGAGATTCCAATGAATGTGATGATGAAATCCCCAGAAGTAGATGGAGGCTAGAAGCAGAGATAGATATGCTTATTTTGTGACTAAGGAAACCCTCCACATTCCCTTTAAGGTTCCCCTATTGGACAAGAAGTCTCCTGTCATTACTGAAGGCAATCTCCATTGTTGATTGTAGATGAAATCAGCCATGGATGGAATCAACTGACTAATGATTTCAATCTATCTAGGAAACACCCTCACAGTAACAATCAAGCTAAAGCTTGCTTGAACAAACAGCTGGACAACATAAGCCAGAAAAACTGATATATGGAATGTACCATCACAATCCTCACTTAATAAACTTATAACCCACACACATCTCCTTAAATGGTATTTAATTGCTAAATAAAGTCAGTATCATAGACATACTTTCACCTTACATAATTCAACTGTCTTGCATACTACTGGAAATGCGCTAACACTGTTGTTAGAACAGGATGTAAGAACTTATGTAATATTAATTATTATCTTTTATATCCTGAAATTTACATACTATAACATAAAATTAATACAATTTATTTAATATGATATAGGAATAAGGGAGAGAAAAAACAAAGATATTTTCTTTATTTGTATATAGAAACATACCCATTACAAAACAAGGAAGAAATAACCCATTTCTTCAACGGTTACATGGTCCTTCATTATATGTAAAACTTCCTTTTTCTATCTATTCCATAATCGCTGTATCCTCAGCAAGCACTTCATCTGGAATTTGTTATTATCCAGTTTTTCTATTCTGACAGAGCTGGGCTATTAGCAGTCTGACTGCAATGGGTTGTTGCAGTTTTCCACTGACTTTAACAACATGGCACGTAGTATTAAGAAATGCCATGTAATCAGGATCAATCACCATACCCAGTACAGTAACTCCCTTCTTTGCCTGTTGATTCAGAGGCAAAAGGTGCCCAAACTGGTCCACTGACAATCTTATCCTCCAGTTCAGTGGAAATATTATTGGGTATCCTGGTGGGAACACTCTTCCATCTGGAAATGAGACCTCTATACCAACAGAGCATAATGTTGAAGATATAGGGAGCAAAAGATTTCTAAAGAAGTAATAGGGGTAATAAAATATGTGGTGCCACTCCCATTTCCATACCTTATTTCCTGGAACCGTGAACCTGTCTATGGGAGAAACACCACCTTAGAGTCCATGCTAATTTACACCATCTTGGAGAACATTGCCCAGAATTGCAGGGTATTTCCACCCAGCTACTAGAATAATTGAGTCTTCCAAAGGCCATTCTACCATTCTATCAATCCGTTGCTACAGCATGATGGAGAACTTGGTAAGACCAGTGAATTCCCTCAGCATGTACCATTTCCCACATTTCTTTTGCTTTGAAGTGGGTTCCTTCATCAGAAACAACGCTGTGTGGAATATGAGGATGATGGGTAAGGCATTCTGGAAGCCCACAGATGGTAGTTTCACAGAAGCATTGCATGCAAGGAAACAAATCTATATCCAGAATACAAGTCTATTCCTGTAAGAAAAAGACACTGCCCCTCCCATTATGAAAGTGATCTAATGTATACAACCTGCCACCAGGTAACAGGCTGATCACCAAAAGATATGGTGCCATATCAGGTACAGAGTGTTGAAACCTGCTACTGGCATATTGGGCATAATCTACAATTGTAGTCAGGTCAGCCTTGGTGAGTTGGAGTTCATTTTGCAGAGTCCATGAATAACTTCCTTCCCTACTACCATGGCCACTTTGTTCATGAACCCATTGGGAAATGACAGAACAAGTTCTCCTGTCCACTGATGATTAAAATTCTCCTCTGCTAAAATGATCATCTGGTAAGCATTCATGCAGGATGGAAATACCTTCTTGTTTATTGTCCGTTTAGAATGTTCTAGTCACATACTTCTTCTCCAAACACTTTGCCACCAATTTTCCAATCATGTTCCTTCCAAATTCCTAATCAGCCAGTCAAATCACTGGCCACATCCCAGGTATAAGTGTAGAAATGATACATGACTGGCTATTTCTCCTTCCAAGCATAATTAAAAACCATGTTCACTCTATGAAGTTCTACCACTTGGAGGATTTCCCTTTACCACTGCCTTTCAAAGAGGTACTGGAAAAGATCTGTAGTTCTTCAGCTGTCCATTTACAGGTGGTACCAGTATATCAGGAAGAACCATCTCAAAACAAGACCCAAATTTTCTTTTTCAGACAATTAGTCATAGGGAACTCCCCATGAGGCTATAGCTGCTGCCTAAGAAGCAGAAGGCAATGAGGCAGAAGTGGAGGACATGGGCATTCAGGTCATGTCCTCCTGCAACTTACTTGTGACATCACGGTCAGCAAGAGCCACATCTCATATACAACAGTTCCATTTTGTGATGGAATACTGCTGTGCACACCCAACTTTAGGGGATCAAAAATTATCTAGCTCAATAGGCTCTTCTTGTAACTTCTTGTAACATAGTTAAGAAAGTGTTCAGACTCTAATAAGTCCCAGTAGCAGGGTAAAAGGAGATTCTCAAAAGGAAAGTAGCTATCTACAAAGGATAAGAGGGATTTAATCCAAATTCCTTGTGGTCTGTATTTTGATTCTACCATAGGGTTAAGTCAAAGATTTCAAATGACCTCTCTATTCACCATGGAAACTTCCAGTACTATTGTATCATATGCATCCTGAAACAATACAGACCCTCTTCTTTTTCAAGTCATCACTCAAAACTAGCAAAATTTCAGGTCACTGTATAAATGGGCTGGAAGACCACACACAAATGAGGAATATGTTGCCTCCAAGGAGGACAAATAGTTTTTTTTTTTTTGCCACTTTTTTAGTTGTAGGAGAAGACAGATACAACACCTTATAGTTCACCTTGGAAGGGATATCTCAACATGCCTTGCAGCACTGGACACTGACAAATTTCACAGTTGTGGAAAGTCCATGAATTTTTATTGATTTTTCTGCCACCCTCTGACATGCTAATGCCTTACCAGTAATTCCAGAGTAGTTGCCACTTTTTCCTCACCAGGTCCAATCAATATAATGTCATCAATAGAATAGACCAGTGTGATGTTTTGTAGAAGGGAGAGACAGACAAAGTCTCTTGGACTAGATTATGACATAGGCCTAGGGAGTTGATATGCTCCTGAGGCAAGACAGTGAAGGTGTGTTTCTCTCTGGCCTTTCCAGGTTAAAGCAAACTGTCTATGGTGATCTTTACTAACAAGTATCAACAGAACAGCATTTGCTAAATCTATAGCTGCATAACATAGGTGTTGGTTTTCCAGGTACTAAAACAAATACTACACAATGGGTTTGCTTAAACAATTGGGAATTTATTTTCACACTTTTGTGTCTAGATAAAGTCCAAATCAAGGTGTCAGCAAAGCAACACTTTGAAGACTGTGGAGTTCTGGGGATGGCTGCTAATGGTCATTGGGTCCTCAGCTTTTCTCTCAAATGATGATGTCATCTCTTTTCTCTTCTGGATTGTTTTCCTTCCAGTTTTTTCCTGTTATGTTCTTTCTGTGGCATCTTCTATAATGCCTACAGTAATAGGATTAAGACTCATCCTGATTCAGTTGGCTGCATATAATCTAAAAAATAATATCATCCAATGGTTTTATTTACAATGGGTTCATACTTGCAGCAGTAGATTAAGTTTAAGAACATGTTTTTCTGGGGTACAAAATTCAACCTGCCACACTTGGTACCTGGGATGCATTAATTTGCCCAAGAAATGATACCACTTGTAGAAAAACTGCATTTGGAGTCAGCACCTGGTTAAGTTTATGATAATTCACTGTCATCCTCCAAGTTCCATCTGTTTTCTGCACAGGCCAAATAGGAGACTTGAAGGGGATGTGGTGGGAATCCCTACCCCTGCATCATTCAAACCCTTGATGGTGGCAATAATCTCTGCAATCCCTCCAGGTATCCAGTATTGCTTTTGTTTCACTATTTTGCTGGTTAGAGGCAGTTCTAGTGGCTTCCATTTGGCCTTTCCTTCTATATAGCCCTAAATCCACAAGTCAGGGAACCAATGTGGGGTTCCTGTCAGTTTCTGAGTATGTCTATTTCAATTATACACACTGGAACTGGGGAAATAACCACAGAATGGAATTAGTAAACATCTGGAATCACTGTAGAGACAAACATGGGCTAAAACTCCATTGATCTGCTGATATCCATTAGCTCTTACTTTACTGGGGTGCACAGTGATGCTTTTGGACTCATGGAATTCATGTCATTTCAGATCCAGCATCTAATAAACCCTGAATGTCCAAACATTTCTGTATATTCAACATAGCATTCACCTAGGTAAAAGTATTTTGGTCTATTTGGGGATTGCTGAAAGAAAAATTTTTGCTGTATAGCATACCCCTTCTCCATGTCTCCTGGCCTTCCCTTGTTTCAAGGAGTTCTGGGCCTATAAGCTGTCCCACATCTGGGAACTGATTGATGGCCATGATTTTGAGTGTGAGTGTGTGTGATTCAAGGCTTTTGTTCACTTCACCTAGAAACTTCTCCTTATACATATCAAGTCAGAATCTAGTAGACTGCCCATCCATTTCACTTTTAGGTACCCCAAAATCAACTAACCAATGCCACCTGTCTGTGAGTCAGACCATTCTGAATACAGCTTTTACTTTCTTGTCCATTAGGGTAGCCACACCCACCTTGTATTTGGCAATTAAGTACTGCCACTTGGTTTCTGCCATTCATAATCCAATATTCCATATTCTTTTTCCAAGTTCTATGATAGCAGTTCCCACACTAATATCTGATATACAGAAAAAAGTGACCACAAGTTATTTCAGGGTTAGAGATGATGGAAATTTTCTCACAATTTATTCCTCACAATTGTGGTGAAAAGTGTGTCCTCTGGATATTCATTGGGTAGGTGAGTGGGTCTTACATGATTAATCCACTCCAGCCTTCCAATCTCTCTAAGCCTTTGGTTCCCATCATCTACACTACACCTGAACAGTTCTGACATTTCGACATCACTTAATGTAGGCCACTGTTTTGTCCATGCTTCATAAAACCATCTGAAAAAAATGATACAGTGCTTCTATCCCCTTGAGTAACATGGTTGAGTCCAGAATCTCTGCTTATTGTGCCCTTTTCAATAAATTCAACCTGATCCAACATTTTTCCTCTTACCATTATACCACATCTTTCATATCCATTCCCATAGATATTGCCCTAAATCCTGTCTGTACACTGGAAAATTCATGCAGTCCTTTTGGAGTGTGGCACATCTACCCATGGGTCACACTTGGTACCTCAAATTTTAGGGCATGTTAGGAATTCATGGTAGTTCTATTTTGGGGAAAAAAAGAGGTTTTGTGGCAATGGTTCATTTGAGGAATTAGTAGTATCTTGAAAGCCCACAACTTGTGGGTATTCCATTACAGTTACATTGGTGAAACAGGATTAAACTCTTCAGCTGGAAGTGGGACAGCTGATTACTCAAGGCAGACTGGAAGTCAGGTGGCTGATTCCTCAAGGCCCAACAGTACCGGTTTATCTGGCAAGGAAACAGCAGAATCTCGTATTTCAATGTGTGCAACTTCCTGTCTATCATCCATATGGCTCCATTCCAATTTTCAGGATCCCATTCCCTCCTGATGAAAGCCCTTACTTTAATAGCAGATACTCTGAATATTGGTAACTGAATTTACAATGTAATTCACCAGTCACCCAATGAGACTATGCAGCTAGTTTTCAGATATCTAAAACCTGCAGCTACAAAAACTACAAGTTTCCTTCAGAGCACATATAGCAAATTTCACGTCCTTCAGGTGGTGTTTGAGATGCAAATTTGAAGCCCTGAGTTGAATATTTATCAATTTTATCAAGTAACATCCAGCCTTTATATTTTTTAACTTCATAAATTTTTAACTTGATAAAATTTAGTTAAAATATAAAAAAATACCTTGCCTCTCATGGGCATTTGAGTAGCAGTATTTACTGGTGATATTTTGAGAATCTCTATTGTGATTTCATGCCATGGGCTATTAGTGTCTTCTTGATCACTGTTAACAGAGTAATTACTCCTGCTAAATCTAATCAGATGAGAGAACTATTTGAAAATCCCAGAACACACTCAGAAATTTCACCCTTACAATAATGTTCCTTAAAAATCATTCCTGGTATCAAATCTGTATTAGGATTCCCCAGAAAAACAGAATTGCATTTACTATAAAATTTGGCTCCTACGACTATGGGGTTTGGCAAGTCTGAATTCTATAGGGTAGGTAAAAATTTAGAAACATGATTAAGGTGAATTCAGATTACTCAGGAGAAGCTGTCTGTCTGTATCAAGATAGAAATTCTTCTTCCTGACTTCTGAAATTCCATTCTTAGAAATTCTTCTTTCTGTCTGCTGAAATTCTCAGTTTTCCATTGAAGGTCACAACTGATTGGATGGGGAGACTCTTCTCCTTACTGAGAAATCTCCTTTTCTCGTTGAAGACACAATCAAACTTAGATGCAATAAACTGACTAATGATTTCAATCCATCCACAAAGTACCCTCACCTTAACAATCAGGTCAGAGTTTGCTTGTGCAATCACTATAACCTAGTAAAGTTTATAAATGAAATTAACAATAACAAAATGTCTAACAGAAATGAAAGGGAACCACTCCTGTTTCCATGGGCAGTTTTGTGCCCATAGTCTGTATTATAAAAGATACATGTTAGAATTTACAAACTAAAATACCCATACTCTGATGATTGTGCAAACCACCAAATACACATATATGCCCGTTAAAGAGCCACACACAGACACACATGCAAAGAGACACACACAAATACAAAGAGAGACACACAGACACAAATAGACACACACAGACACACACAAAGATATACACACACATTCAGAAGCAAGCACACACTGGGGGAAGCTAATGTATTTCTATACTGAGTTTGGCTTAGAAAGAGGCCACATTTGAGCAGCAAGGAGCCTCTCAGGATGTAACACTTAGGCAACCTATATTACTAGCCTAAGATTCTA
>JAQZBX010056002.1:0-11230 GCA_029593785.1 Cabassous unicinctus
ACCCCAAAAAGCCTTTAGTAATCCCGATAGCTACATTTTGGAGACAAGGGGAAAATTATATCTCAGGACATATGGATGACTTTGGAAGGGAGGAAAAAGTCACCTTGCTTCTAGCTGGATTCAAGGATGAAAGTCAAATGACGGTAGTGGTGGGATAGTTGTAGCACATGATCTGGTCTCATTGCAAAAGCTCTTAGCAAACTTCTGTGAACTGAAACCTATAGAATTGCTCTGATACCAAGTGAACATTGGCATCAGACACTTCAGTAGGACTTTGCTTCCACACTCAAGTCTTGGTTTTAAGGAGAAAACTCTAGGGATGGAATTTAAATGGGCCCTGCCCTGAAAAGCTGTGGCTGTTTAGAATCACTTGCAATTTTCCTAGTACCAAAGCTCCTTAGTGACCAATAAAGCTACCAGTAGACCTTACCCACCAAAAATTGTGCTCAGCCCTCTAGGGGCAGTGGTCCAAGCAGTTAGACTTGGGTCTCTAAGTTCTTCCCTTATCTTTTCCCTTCCGTAGCAGGGGAGGCAGTCTTACTGACCCGATATTTGTACATTGATTTCTTGGTTGTTTATTAATAATGGCTCATTAATTCCTCCATTTGATATGACATAGCACAATATTATCCCAGCAAAGAGAAAAGTGATGAAACAGGACGGGTTGTCCAACAGCACCAGGAAGTTAGTGAGAAAATTAGAAACGAATGCGAAGCAGTTAATTCTCTCCCCTTTATGTTCCTCTGTCAAAAAAAGAAATCAGAAATCCTTAAACCTCTCCCCCAGCAATTCCGACTGGGCCTTAAAAGTGCTTCAGTCCAAAAGTACATTGGCTGTCTTAACTGGACCACTCTGACTGGGAACGGGTCGGAGGTTTAAAAATCAATTAAATGAATTGAGTGAGGAGTTTGTGTGTGTGTGTGTGTGTGTGTGTGTGTGTGCCCGCGTGTGCGCCTGTGCTCATCTGAACAAAAACCTCGATAGTTTGTTGGTAAAATTTGTCTGAGGTCAGAGCAGGGAAGGATAGCAGGCTTTCTCCTACGGCCTTTTTCTAGAGAGTCCTGGTCATTCATTTATAACAAATTTCAGCCCCGGCTAAGCCCAGTCCATTGACGAGAGAGGCCTGCTGCGGAGCTGCAGTCGAGCTGGTTGGAAGGTGGCCTGCTTTGCGTCCAAAGGTATTTCAGGAATGTTAATGGTATGCCTGAGTGGAGGGCTTCAGAGCTCAGAGCTCCAGGCTGAGAACTGTCCTTGCAGCCATCTGTTGTGGCCCAAGAGGTTTCATAGCAACAGCTTCTCAAGGATTTTTTTTTTTTTAATTAAAATTAACTAACACAAAAACTGAAAACTGCTCCACTGCTCAAGAAGAATCAGGGCAGGATTTGGATTCTTTCTTCAGGGGGATGAGTTTTTAAGGAAGAAAAGCCCCCATCTCCTTAATTCCTGTTCTTTAAATGAGCAATTTGTACTTGGTTTTGAGGTCTTCATTTTTACCCCCCAGGGAAGATTCTTTTTGGAAAAGAGTAAAGGTAGAAACAAGTTTCCAAAGCTGTTGAGAAAATAATTGGCAAAAATATAGTTAAGGAAAAAATGGTCTGAATTTTGAGATTTTCCTGGTATTTGTTGCTCTTAGCAATCCTGTCAGCTGCTGCATTTTTTTCCTCTGTAATAATGTGAGCTTTATAAGCCTGGCTGTTTAGTTAGTGAAATGAACTTCAGACAAAGACACTTTTACTGTGACAATGTATACACTCCAATATGAATCTCTTGTATCTATGTAACAGTAGACTTCTTTTTTTAAAAAAAAAAAGGAAGGGGAAGTGATATTTGTAGTGTTTTATTTTTTAATTGATGGGGTATTGAGTTAGCCATTTATTTTAAAAATAAAAAAGTCAAGACAGAAGACACTGTAAAATGATACACACTGCAAGCTTAACTGGCAGCTGTGTGTACAGCAGCAGGCACTCTGGGCAGAGACAAAGAATTCTATTCCATTCCAAATTCTACCCCTTGCTGTGCTATTTTAGGAAGGCGCCCAACCTCTCTGAGCACAGTTCCTCATCGGCAAATTGGTTTTCTGCATTGCTATGAAGGTTAAATATAGTCACATAAAAGGAACAAGGGAAACAATCCTTGAATTTGAATGGCGTCTATAAAGGAGTGTTATATGCTGTCATTCTTAGCATTGTATAACCCTGGGAAAATATTTTCATGAGAGCTTTTACATCCCTTCCATTTTTTAGTTTGACATGTTTTCCTCAAGTCTTATAAAGTAAAAATCCCCAGTAGAGTTACAAAATATTCTGAGGAGCAATTTTGCTTAAACATATTTAATTCTTGGAATAGTTCTTTGTATTCTTGACTTGCTAGTGGGTATTGCTATTCATGAAGCATTAATCAAATCTAATGTATTGCCTCTGATGGTCAAGGGTAATGCCACCAACCCCCAGGAAAAGTATTTGTACTTAGAGTTTGGTTTCTGGAATGTGGGTTCCTGCTGCAAGTTTCTATAAAAGGCACCACCACTTACCCCATCTGGGCATATTGCCTCATGTATGAAATTTAACCAGCAAATATTTATCTACTGAGTGCCTGCGATGTGCCAGATGTGTTCCTAGGTGCTGGGTTTAGGGCTCTGAACAAAAATAGACAAAAATCCTTGCATTCCCTCTAGTCAACAGAAACAGATGAAATAATAATAATAATGTCAATTGTGCAGTAGGTTAGAATAATAACTGCTTTGAAGAAGATAGTATAGCAGGAATGTATGGTATGTGGTGATGGAGGGGGTGTTGCACTTTTCTGAAAGGTAGTCAGAGAATCTGGTCTCACTAAGAAGGCAATATTTGAAGGAAGACTTGAAGGAGGTGAGGGAATGAGCCTTGGGGTTACCTGGGAAAGAGCATTCCACGCAGAGGGAACAACGAGCATGACACGTTTGGGGGATGTGTGGATGGAGCAAAGTGCAGGAGGGGAGATCTCGTAGAGCTTTATGGGCAGTAGAATGAATTTGGCTTTTACTCTGACTGAATCCTATGAGAACTTACCTCACAGAACTGTCGTGAGGTTTAAGTGAAATAATTTGTGTAAAGCCTCTAGCACATTGTCTACCACTTAGAAAATCTTCCATGATTGTTAGCTATTGCCTATACATTATTACCACTATCTAGGATTTAAAGATAGAACAATGTGATGATACAGACAATGATCAAAGCAAATTGTTCCTTGTGAGAATTAAATTCCCAACCTTGGCCTCCTAAGTATTCAACTCTATCAGCTAAGAAGGTCCCAACTCTTCATCTTCACATAATACACAGGGAAAAACTCACTTTTTAAAAACTGGCTTTGTTTAAGCTAAACAACTGTTTGTATTATGAAAGTACCAAGTCCATACTCTCTAGAGACAGGTGTACTTTGAGACATTTGGTTCAAATTTCAACTACAAAAGTCCTGTTGAATTCTACTGAATTCACATGATATCACAATATACTCATGTTTGAGTTCTGAAATCGATTCCCTTTCCTGGGCCACAGGATTCAAGGTGGGAAGGAGCCTATTGCAGGTATAATGAAAACAGGGAATCAATAATGTGTTTTCCTTCTTCCCAGAGTCCGGAAGCATTTGAAAGAACCTCTCTCAAAATGACCTTCCTGGGCACCCACTGGGTATCTGGACTCTAGAAATCTGCTCCTTTGAAATTGAAGGATTTTGGTCAGAATTTGTGTCATGTGATGACTAGCCCAAGAAACTAGAGTACATTTAGCCTGGAAAAGAGAGGCAATCATTTTCTCCAAGCATTTGAAGACCATTGTTTAGAATCAGGTTTATCCTTGCTCCAGAACCAGGATTAGTGGTTTGGAAGCAATAGAAGGAGGTACTTGATGATAATGTGAGATGCTTGATAAATGAAAAAGGCTGTCTAAAAATGTGCACCCCATCATTGGAAATGTCAGGAGAGACTGGGTGACCAATGGTCAGGGAGGTTATTAAATATCTGCATGAAAGCTTGACATCTAAGATCCCTTTCAAATTTGTGATCCTGCTCTCTTCCAATATCTGCTTAGTGAAATATAAATTCTCCAGAAAAAGTCACCTTGAATTCTCTTTAACCAACACCTTAGTTTGGAGAGTCTGAAAGCAAGAAGGTATGAAGCACGTATTAATCAACTGTAGTGGTGGCCCTTGTCCTGGTCGCTGGAGCCCCAGTACTCCCTAACACTGACAAAGCCCGGCTTGCATTTGCTGATTCCAAGCTTAGCATGTTGCCATACTGCTACTCCTTGCTGCAAAGTTGCTGGGCTATATGCTCAGTGGGAAGGGTAGAGTGGCTTGTTTTTTCTCTTAAACAAACACTTATACAGTATTCATTATGCCTTAAATGCTTTACAAAGATACTAACTCTCATAGTAACCCTATGGCATGGCTACAATCTTTAGCCCCATTTAAGAGATTAAGCAATTGAGACACAGGTTAGGTAATTTACCCAAGTTCACACAGTGACAAAGCTGGGATTTGAACCCAGGCAGGGTGCTGGCAGGGTCTGTGCACTTAACTGCTACCTGGATTTGTCCACAAAATGCTTTGTGTAGTCCTCTACACCCATTTCTATTTGCTGTAGCTCTCCTGTTATTTGAAGGAAAGAGTGGGCTCAGTTGAGTGATATGGCATACCGTTACACTTTATTGCTCTTTGTGAGGGCAGGGAACATAACCTATTGGTTCCCAGTGCCTAGGATGGTGTCTGGTGCATGGCAGATACTCAAATATTTGTTGAATGAGTGAGGGAATGAGGGTGTGACATGAATAAACAGTAGTAAGTCCATAAATGCCTCCCAGACTCACAGAGTCACAGAGAGCATGTGTGCTTGCAGGATGCCTGTTATATAAAAACTTTAACTCTGCAAAGTTCAAAAAAAAACAAAAAAACAAATAAAACTAGAGGTGAGGATATAATGGGATCATTATTTGAACCAGTGTCAATAATTTCATCCCTTAAAATTAATGTGTGTATATGTACATATTTTAATTAATAAGTCACATCACATTGGAAATACTATCCCCAAAAGACCCTAATATCAAACTAACACCCACCATGTGACAGTTTGGGAAGGACTAAAATAAACAACCATTGGAACACAGTGAATTCCATTAAATCAAGGTTTAATGTATGATTTGAACTCAGTGCATTTATTTATTTACTTACCTTTTTAAAAATTTTTTATTTATTTATTTTTTTACAAACTTAAATGGATTCAGTGCATTTAATAAATGGACATTGTAACTCAGATTTGTTATAGGGTGGAGAAGGAGAACCTGAGTCTGCCCCATGTTTTATAGAAACATTTGGGTACAGTGAACACAAACCCACTCATACCAGCTCAAATCAAAAGAGGGTTCTTTGAAAAGATATGGGGAAGCTTATGGAATCCAACTGCTACAAGCCAGGAACACCTAATAGTTAAGAGCTCTGGAAGTCAACAGGTTTGAATGTGAGCACCAGTTTTGTCACTGCTGAGTTTGTGATCTTGGATAAATTACTTAACTTCTCTAGACCGGACCTCATGTACTCATCCAAAAAGTGGGGACTATGAAAATTACCTAACTTGTTGGGTTGATAATATACATAAAGCACTTGGAATATTGCCTGACACATAGTAAGAACTCACAGCCATTAGCCTTTGTGATTATTTTGAAAATAGGCAGCTATTTACTTTCTTTTTGAACTGCATAGTCTCTCATCTCAGTTGACTCTGAACTTTGTTTCATTACCTTTCTGGCAGACTGGCTTCTTCTCTATGGAAGACATAGTTCCAAGGTTGGTTAATTTAATAGCATAGTGATGTCATCAAGGTCCCAGGTATTCCATATTTCCATTCTGTCATCCTTAGCATGATGATTTTCAGCCTCAGGTTTGCCCCTCATAATTACAAAGTGGCTGCAGCAGCTCCATGCATCCTGTTTTCACAAACCTTGACCTGGAAAGAAGGAGCCCTGTTTTTGTATTTTGTCAAGAATGTAGAAAGCTTTTCCCTTGGATCATATATTATTAGCTAAGGTTGTGTTCTTTACCCATCCCTAAACTAGTAGCTGGCAGAGGAATGGAATTGCCATGACTGATATAGATCAAGCATGACTCATCCCCTTGGGCTATGGAAAGATCCATCTTCTTGAGCACATAGTCTTCTGATACTGCAGTAGAATTAGAATTATGTTTGTGAGGAAGAAGGGGACAGTGGCCACTGAGTAAAAAATCATAAGGGCCTACCTTCGATGAGCATGTATCAAAATCAGGTAAATTAGTCCTTCCTTGGGATTTTACATATAGACTCTAAGAGAAAGCAGAGCTCTCTTTCTTTTGAAGTGGTTAATCTGAATCTGAAGTTCTCTGTAGTCATTTTTCGGTGTACTTTCCCACCCCCCGAAACACACACAGACACACATGTACATATACACGCACTGAAGGAGACTCCTATTTGTTGTGGGGGAAAATGAGGCCTATTTATAGAGATAGACACACAGAGATGATACCTGATAGGATGGGGATAGGATGGAGGGGGTACTGACAAGATTTTTCTGTTCCTGAGGCCTTCTTCAGCCCTGGTCTTCCCGAGAAATTCCCCATTTTGCTTAAGTTTCTTTGTGGATTCAGTGTCACTTGCAGCAACAACAAAATCTGTCTGATGCAGGATTCTGGGTTTCTGTCCTTGCACATCAGTTTGCATGTGGCTCTGGCTTACCACGGAGCCATCTGGCTTATCTAGAGCCCTCACAGCTCTAGTGCCTACATCATCTGATTAACTCAGTCCCTGGGGCCCAGTTCCAGATTCTGGGCAAGAATCTAAATGGCTCTGCTATAGCCAGGGCTTAGGCCTATTGGGAAGAGCTAGTCCAGTCTCAGCCATTCAGCCAGGGCTTGGTTGGAGCTATTTTCTCCTAGAATAGTTGTGAGCAGGGAAACAACAATTGCTATCTCTGATAAAAATGGTTCCCAGTCCTGCCTAAGATAGCTCTGTCTCAGAGGCCACCCAATTGAGAAATATATTTTTCATAAGTAAAATGATTAGATTTCAGCTATGCAAGTGCATTTGACAGGGAGTAAATTGCTGATGCCTCTACTTCCTTTGTCTAGATTTTACTAGAAGGGAATTCTGGATTTGTATCAATAGGGTGTTAGTGAAGGATTTGAGGAAGGGGTTTGGCTAGGAGAGTTAAGTGACATCATCAGCAAAGTCAGTGTGGTCATAACAGGCAGGACGATTGGGAGAGCCAAACAGTACTGATGAGGAAAATCCCAGGAAAGGTGGAAATATAAAAGGTGAGTCTGTGCTTCAGGATGTCTGGATAACTCTTTGTTTTTAACTATTTATTTTAACTTTTTATTATGAAAATACCCAAACATTCATAAAACTGGAGAGTACCACAAACCCCGTGTACCCACTATCCAGTTGTCTTGTTAAGTAGAATAAAACAGGGAGGAGGAGAAGATGACAGAAGGGAGCAGCAGGATCCAGGGAAGGACAAAGTGTTCAATGACAGATGTATTAGTGAACTTGTCAGTGGGGGACAGGAAGTTGAAATCCAAGATGTTTGTTCTTCTTAATCATAGGTTAATGAAATAATTGCTAAATGAGATCTGGCTTCTAGCTGTTTGAGTAGGGATTATGTAATTTGAGGAAGCAGACCCAGTGGCCTAATCTCCAAATTGCTCTGGGGGTGGGGGTGGCGGGAGGGAGGCTGAAATGCCCATCTTACATGGTGACAAGGCTAAGAAAGCAGAGGGCGACTTCCGTTTGATACCCAGCAACTATTTATCTCCCATCTCCCAGGCACTGTGCTAGGCTTTGTAAGCATACAGATCCATAAGACAGGGTCCTTGTTTTGAGAAAAGGCGGGAGAAATAGGCAAGAACGTCTATGATTATAACAAGCATGCTGTAATGAAGTTTATCTGGTAGCATAGAAAAGGCGAAAACTTCTCGTAGGAGGATGATTGTCATAATTTTTGGAAGGATGAATGGGAGTTAGGTGGATGGATTTCATGGGTAAAGGCATTCTAGACAAAGGAAATGGCTTGTGCCAAGGCAGCGAGGGGCTGACCTTATGGCAGGGCTGCAGGTTAGACTGTACACTTGTGACCTGCTAAACGACAGGGCGGAGATGGGGTGGGACTGCCAAGAAATTGGGAGCAGAGGCTGAAATCCAGCCTGAGCTTTGCCAGCCAACCCGCGATCCCTGGTGCAGCTGCAACCACCTGTAGGAAGGCGGTACCTTTTTTCTAATTTGCACAAGGTGCCACATGGGCTGGTGGTAGCCCTGTCCGAAGGTATTCTGTCTTGTTTGAGGGACGAGTGTGTGTGAAATGCTCATGAGTTTGAACAGAACCCTAAAAGTGATGAACTAACAAAGGATTTGAAAATCAAAACAGTGACAAGAGCAGATCTGTATTTGAGTCATTCTGGCTGTATTATGGAAGGTGGATTTGAGGATGGCAAGTCTGGAGGCAAAGAAACGAGTGAGAGAAGCCAAGCAGTGGTGCAGGTAAGAAATAATGAGGACCTGAGCTCAGGGTATTGGCAAGGGGGATGAAAAGGAGATACAAGAGGTAGTCTTCATGACAGGCTGGCTGGAGGGATGAGGGAGAGGGAGGGGATTGGGATGACTCCCAGGTTTTTACCTTCACCGTTCTGGAGGCTAGAAGTCTGAAGTCAAGGTGGTGGCAGGGCCACGCTTCTTCTGACGTAAGTCTGTAGGGAGCTGGCGGTGGCTTGTCAGCAATTCGTGGCGTAACTCAATCTCTGCCTCTGTCACTTGGCCGTCTTCTCTCAGTCTTCCTACTGTGTCCAACTTTTCTCTCCTTATAAAGACAACACGGTAATACAGTTTGGCCTCATCTTAACTAGTAACATTTTCAAAGATCCTCTTTCCAAATAGGATCACATTCATGGGACCAGGGTTAGGGCTTGAACATGTCTTTTTGGGGTACACAATTCAATCTTAAACATAAGACACCACTGTTATTTTTTCCATCAAGAGGAAAATGATATGAGTATTCCAAATCTATTTTCCCATTCTTTTGGAGAAAAGAGGGTTTTTGTTTGTTTGTTTCTTTTGTGTTTTTGTTTTTTTGTTGTTGTTTGTTTGTTTGTTTTTGATGGTGGATGCACCAGCAACATTCTTTCTGTCTCCCCGTCCTTGGCATTCTGTGCCAAGCACAGGCTTTGGAATTAGATGGTCCTGGGTTTGAATTCCAGGTGCATTGCCTTCTGTCACTTTGGACGGCATATTTATTATCTCTATGAACCTCACCTGTAAAATGAGGGCAATGTGACCTTTGTCATAAGCTATCATGAGGTTTAATGAAAGTGAAGTGCTAGACCTCAGGCCTAGCAGCGAGCTGGCTGGCACCAGTGGTGATGGTAGAAATGGCCATTGTTGATGTTGATATTGTTATTATTGCCAGTTTTCAAAACATTAAGGAAAGATACTAATAGCTTTTGCAATCTTTAATTATTTCTTAGGTCTGCATCTATGAGATGGTGACTGTGTGTCATGCTGCCTTCTCTGTGGATTGTCCCAAGCAGAAAGAGTTCCATGCCCTGTGAGTCAGAGGGCAGGTTACACCCCTTCCCATGCCTTGAGCTATTGAGCTGATAACACTGGATGGAGAAACATACCATTAGGCTATAGATACCTCTGGAAAGAAGGCAGAGAACTATGATACTCCTGGTATTCACATGAGCAAAGAGGTTTTCCTAGAATAGGTTATGCCACTGAAGCTACACTTGGTATTACATTTAATAATTCAACAAAGGATATTTATTGTTGACTACTAGCATGTGCTTTGGCAGCAAATAGCACCCACAGAAAATGTGCTTCACCTTTCTTATCAAAATGGTCTTGATAAGACACTTGGTGACTTTAACACTGGTCATTGCTCTGGAATGTCCCCGAGAGTCCTGCCAGTTTTCATTGCCCCATAGCTGTGATATGGAAATTTGTATAACTGCCCCATTATGCTTTCACAAATTAAAAATAGTTTTATGCTGTACTGTAACTGAAAACAAACAACTAGTATGCTTCTCTCTCACCTGTAAAAAAGGGAGTAGTGAAAATTCAGGAGGTAATATTGTTAAAGTGTGTAAATTTTGTTAATACTGTTAAAGTACTAAAGAATAATTAGTACTTGTTTAAGCATAAGGTATTATTCTTCTTGAATGCCGTTGACCCTTCCTGAAGCAACAATAAGAATCAAATGGAATCAGAGACTAGGAAAAAGGAAAGTCTGTTTTTAATACAACTCCAAAATTTGCTTTGTCTTTGAAAAGGAGGAGAGGGAAGGTCAAAATATTTTAAATTAGCCATTCATAATTTGTTTCCTATGAAAGAGAAAGAGGAAAATTCAGTGACGGTTAATTTAAATCAGTGGTTCTCAAGTGGAGATTTTGACCCCTTCCCCTCAGGGAACATTTTGGAATGTCTGGAAACATTTTTCCTTGTCACACAGGGGTGGGGGGAATGTTTGCTACCGCCATTTAGTAGGTGGAGGTCAGGGATGTTGTGAACATCCTATAATGCACAGGACAGGCACCCACAACAAAGAATTGTCTGGCTCAAAATGTCAGTGGTGCCAAGGTTGAGAAACCTCGAGTTAAATAATGACTGGTGGAAACTATAGGTGGTTATTATCCAGTACTAGACTGTCTCTTTCAGCAAGAAATTAGCCTTCCCATTGCTTTCTGAATATTGAAATTATTTACCTCAGGCCAAATGAGGGGTAGAGGAGGGAAACTACTATATCTTCCTGTAGGTTTAGTTTTGGCTGTATTCTTTCTGCTTAACTCCCAAATTCACAGGCAGTCCAGCCAAAAAAAGCATCACCCTGGTTGCCTGGGAGATTGTGAGTGGGAAAAACAAAAATCCAACCAGATTCACTAAATAGTTAACTTTTCAACTGGTTGGTATAGCACTCTGGATACACAGCCTTTCTGTGATAAAGGAAGTGGAAGAGAGAGGTTGGGTGAGGAAATGCCTTCACATTTCAACACTCCTTTAAGGAAAGGGAGAGTTCACTTTTCAAATACATGCCAAGTGTGAAGCCAGCCAGGAGCCATCTCTGAACCTTCCTTTTGTTCTTTCTTCCCTTTTCTCCTTCATTATCTTTATTTCAAAAACTATTTATTGGGTACTTACTATGCCAATCCCTCTGCTGTGGTAGATACTGTTCACAATACT
>JAQZBX010056003.1:0-18290 GCA_029593785.1 Cabassous unicinctus
AGATAAGCAGACACAGAGAAGACACGCAGCGAATGGACACAGCAGCACAAGCAGCAAGGGGGGAATAAATAAATAAATAAATCTTTAAAAAAAAAAAAAGAGCTTTAGGGAGGGAGGCTATAAAGTCTGGAAAAAAACTTTATTTGCTTTTAATTTCCTCCCATGCACTTCCTTGGTCCACCAGCAGATGGTGCTCTTTGGCATCCCTCTCAGTCCAAAGCCTGGTCAAAGTGTGTTCTCTGCACCAGAGACCTGATAAATGTGATAGAGAATCTTGCCTGGAGGCTAAAAGCCTCATAATTTAAACTTTCTCAGAGACAGCTCTCTAACCGTTGCTGGCAGCCCCCTCCCTTTTCCTGGGTAGGAAGTAATTCCACTCCCTTCTATGTCCTTAACAACCAATATCGGTCAGTAGAGAGGGGGATTGAGAGAGTCAGATCTCGTTAGTCCTGTACCTGCTCTTAAGGCAAACAGTGGCGCAGCACCCCTGGCATGGAAGGGCTCGTGGGACACAGAATACCAAATTCGTGGGTCAAAAGCTGAGTCTACCTTAGTCTGTTTCTCTCTCTCCCCTTTCCTGGAGAGGTGTATCCTTGGGGCCCCCTTTGTAGCCACCAACCCCAAGGCCTAAGAATTCTAAAGTGTGTACAGGGTGGGGAAGGATGCCGGCAGTTGCTGCTGCAGTTTTTCACATCACTCACATTGCTATTCTTTTCCATTTCCCCTCTCTCTCCTGGGCAGTGTCCAGCCTTCCCCTGGTATCCTAAACCCTAGAACATTTTTTTCCAGGCTGTTTCTGCCTGTCCTCTAGCTATTTTTCTGGGAGAGAAAATAGTCCCGTGTCTTTTTAACCCACCATCTTCCCAGAACGCCTGGAGTTTTTTTTTGTTTTGTTTTCTTTTCTTTTCTTTTCTTTTTTTTGAGGCACGGGGCCAGGGATTGAACCCGGGACCTTATATGTGGGAAGCCAGTGCTCAACTACTGAGCCACGTCAGCTCCCCTGAGTTGTTTTTTCTGTTTGTCTGCTTGTTACTTGCTTTTTTGTTTCTCAGAGGCACCAGGAACTGAACCTGGGACCTCCCATGTGGGAAGCAGACTCTCAACTGCTTGAGCCACATGCACTCCCTCTGTTTTTATTTTCAATTACTATTATTGTATTGCCCTTTTAAAAACCATGTCAATTTTCAATCCCGCTAATAGAGTACCTTTTTTTCTGGATTACCTTTTGAGTATTGCCAGCCTTCTAATTTTTAAATGGTAGGAGAAAATATTTTAATTTGCTTTTTTAAAATTACGAAGTATTATTCATATTTTCATAGGTTTATTGGGCATTTATAAATGCCTGTTTTTAATTATTGATTGATATATGTTTACATTTGTCACTTGGATTAATAATTGCTTTTCAGAAAATTTGGCTGGCATGAAAAGTTTTGTAAAATGAATGTTTTCCCATTGACTGCCATTATTAATTCCCATTTGAAAAAAATTGCTTGGTTGTCATATTTTAGCCATTTTTTTGAGAATGGGATTATAAAGATATCTAGCCTTGTGGTAGACTGGTAATGTTTGTGCATATGCTAATGTTATATTTACTAACCTCTTACTTTTCTATTTTAAATATTTTCCTACTCTGATATATCCTTTTCTACTCTCAGCTATCATTTCTATTCTCTATAAACTATAGGAATTTTTCTCATTCCTGGAAACACCCAGTCTAATCTTTAGAACTTATACCATTTGTTTTCTAATGAGCTGAGCTTCAATAGCATTTAACATATATAAATTCCAATATATTGCAACAAAAAGTCCCTCACATTTAATGCTTTTAGTGTTATAAAAGAAGTTAGTTCTGTGTTACCATTGCTGTACATTTGAAATTCTATGTATTGAGATGCCTTTTATATCACTGTGATAAATGATCTATAGATATAATACAGAATCTCAATGACAAGTGTTAAAAACGGAGCTATTAACAGATAAAACCAACTCTGCCAGAGTCTTTGTTAAAGTAAAGCACATGGTTTCCTTTACTAGCAATATTAAACACAAATCAGAATGTTGTGACATTTTTAAGTTTTCTTGTTACTTTAATATTTGATAAACCCAAACATTTACTAACAGAGAACTACTTTAACATCTTTACTTTTTCCCCTTTATTTGCACATAGCAAATAAAATAGATACAAATAAACCCAATGGTGTGTCAAGATGGCATATTAATACATCAGAATTCCATATTATTTAATTTTTTAATCTTTTTTATTTGAACAAATGTATAAAAGAGAAGGACAATATGAAAACCACTTTTTAAAGCATTGTTCTTCCTCAGCTTTGATTTTGTGGTATAATATGTGGGTCAAATCATGACCTACCTTTTTACACAATGACATTTAATATATATAACAAGAAAGCCTATAAAGTGACTGTTGTCTTTGTCCCCTAATATAGATATGATTAAAGTGACCTGTTGTTATTCATTTTTGACTTGTAATACATATTGCAGTTTATAGACCATTTCTGGCTTTCTTGTATATTAAAATGTTATTTCTGTTTCCTGGAGGGTTATATATCTTTCTTTTATGAGGTACTGGGGATTGAACCCAGGATCTCATACATGGGAAGTAGGCGCTCAACCATTGAGCTACATCGCTCTCCAATGAGAGTCGTTTTTATCATTTGTTTGTTTGTTTTTGTTTTTAGGAGGTACCAGAGATCGTGCCTGGGACCTCGTACATGGGGAGCAGGCACTCAACCTCTTGAGCTACAGCCACTTCCGGCTCTTTATATTTTTGATGCTAATTAATTTTTCATGAAATGTAATTTAGAAATAATGGTGAAAATTATAATATCCATACAAGCATTTTATTGTCTATCCCATTAAATGTAATCATCTATAATTTTGTAGTATTTTACCCAGTTAATTATAGAATTGAAATATGGTTGTATATACTAGAAAAATTGAAAAAATATTTTTTGTTGGGGTTTGCTCCAAAGTCTTATACATGAATTGGAGTTTTAGTGACTACTTTATACCATGAACAAAATAAGAAAATGTGTTTTCTGTTAGCTCTATTATGGGTCTGAACTTTATTTAAATAGATGGTTGTGAGCATTCCTGTAAATCTGCTAGTCTTCCAAATATTTTTATTGGTAAAATTCTTAGTTTTGCTTACACTTGAGGTTACCACTCATCAATAATCTATAGATTTGCATTTGGGCAAATTAGAAAAAGCCCCCCTCCCCCACTGGACACAGCCCACACACATTTGGAACACTTTAGTACAATATAAAAACCATACAACTGACAACTCTCTTCTAGTTCTTAGGTTAATAAATATCTCTAGAATGGAATATTTTATTTTTCAAACATTATATGCCAGACAGGAGACAGACATAATAGTATATTAAGATTTTAATATTATTGCTTTTTTCCCCTAAGATTAAATATATGTTTATAATTTATAAGTATGAAGAATGTTTTGGTTTTTTGTTCATTTTTAAAGATTTTTGGAGATTTTGTTTTATAATGGTAAAATAGTATTAATAGTAAGTAGTTGGGGAGCAGGTGTAGTTTGATGGTTGAGTGCCTGCGTCTCACGTATGAGGTCTCAGATACAATCCCTTGTGCCTCCTTAAAAAAAAAAAAAGTGAATAGTAAAGAATTCTAGTATCTGTTACAGAAATGTTTGTTGTTGCTTTTCTTTTAATATGTGTTTTTCCTTTTTTAAGAACGCTACGCTACAAGCAGAGAAGCAAGCATTGAAAACTCAACTAAAGCAACTTGAGACACAGAACAATAATTTGCAGGCTCAGATTCTTGCACTTCAGAGACAGACAGCATCTTTACAGGAACAGAATACCACTCTTCAAACACAGAATGCAAAGCTTCAGGTTGTACTGTAATATTTTGGGGATGTGTAACCAAACTCTTGAATTATGCTATTAAAATAGGAAAGGCTAGACGATGGTAACAATTGTTTCTGAGTGAATTTAACAATTAATTGAAGATATATTAATATATTTTTATTTAGTGCCTTGCCAAATTTTCAAACATCAGCATTTTTTTTAATGTTGGAACCTCTAAATATTAATTCATAAATTCACTCAGCAAGTAGAAATAAACTAAAGATAATTGGGTCTTTCCCTTATTTCAACAAGTTGATTATAATTAATCAGGTAAAAACTCTTGCTTTAAGAGTATGATTGTAGCATATCCACTCCTTATTTTATTTTTACAACTTTCTGATCAGGTTAGTTTTTGTATAACAGGCCAATATGGGGATTTTGTCTTTAGACTTGTCCGTAGTATACTGGATCCATCTTTCACCCTGCCAGTGTCTTTTCAAACAGAACAGTCAGGTAGGGTATAATGCACCTCTCTAAAACCTGTTAAACAGCAGAAGAAAGAAGTTTGCTCTCTCAATCTAAAAGTTCTTTCTGTAACTCTTTTCCATATAGTAAAGCAAATACTAGTTTAATTTAGACTCTTGAGAAATTTCTAATTGAAAATTTCCAATTGAATTTTCAGAAGTCATTTTTCAGTTCTATTCCCAAATTCTAGCAAATGTTAAACTAGCATTTCAAATTCTGTACTTTTTCGTAAGCGGAATGCAAATTGTGGCTATTCACCCCCATTTTAAATAAATTTAAATATAAACATATATAAAGTACATATATGTATATGCAGGCATATATGTATGTATGTATATATTTCAAAGCCCCTGCCAAAAATGAGAAATTAAATGGTAGCCTTATTCTTTGGGAAGCAAAATCCAAATTTTCACAGTATACTATGAACATATCTACTATGATTTATTTAGAGCTTCCTAAAGTTAACATCATCATAATTCCTTATTTTTTTTAATTAGAACAACCATGAGCTATTTTTTGTGTTTCTGATGACAATATACATTCTTATAGGTTGAAAATTCCACCCTTAATTCCCAAAGTACCTCACTTATGAACCAGAATGCACAACTCCTAATCCAGCAGTCTTCCTTAGAAAATGAAAATGAATCTGTAATCAAAGAGCGAGAAGACCTGAAATCTCTCTATGATTCTCTAGTCAAAGATCATGAAAAGCTGGAACTTCTTCATGAACGGCAAGCTTCAGAGTATGAATCTCTCATTGCTAAACATGGAACTCTAAAGTCTGCCCACAAAAATCTTGAGGTGGAACATAAAGACCTTGAAGATCGGTAATTTATCATATTTTCTTGTGTAGTGTATTTAAAACCATTTTTCTTCAGGTAGTGTAATTTTATGTTTTGAAAAGATCTAAGAAATAATTTGTGTATAATGCTATATAAATTTACATGTGTTTTATGTGATACTTATTAATAAATTACTCTTGTTTCCTTCATTTCTAAAATATTTTCTTATTTCTAAGGAAATATAAACCAAATACCTAACTTTTTTTTCCAGTTACAATCAGTTACTAAGACAGAAAGGACAATTGGAAGATTTAGAAAAAGTGATCAAAGTAGAACAAGAAAAACTGTTGCTTGAAAACAAAAACCATGAGACTGTAGCTGCAGAATACAAGAAACTTTGTGGTGAAAATGATAGGTAATATTTATTTATATTTTTAAATCCTGTATGATCCCTTACATCCAAAATATATACTGTTCTTTTGCAGTCCCAGACATAATTTGAACTTAGAGTTTTAAAATCTGGAATAGACGGTTTGGTGTAGTCCCTTTTACAATTCAAAAACAAAAACCAAGACCCCAGAATGATAAGTAAAATGCCCAACAAAATTAAACAGCTAGTTTTCAAATGGCTCAGACATGAACCTGGTCTCCTGTTTTTCTCTCAGTACTTTGTTTTATCAACTAAATTTTTTTTAATTATGGTACTATATATCTAACAAATTTGCCATTTTAACCTTTTTTAAATGTACAATTCAATTACATTGTTCAACTAATTAAAGTTTTAAGCCGTATTTTATAGCAAAATTTCTGTACCTTGAAAGCATTTACATACTTTATTGGCTTTTAAAAGGGTATTTATTTGGGGTAAAAGCTCATAGCTCCAAGGTCATGAAAATTCCAACTCAAGACACCATAAGAAGTGCTTTTTCACCAAAGTCAGCTACTGTTGAACCTGGCGTTGTTGCCACATGGTGAACCAAGATGGCTACCAATCTCTGTGGAGGTCTCTGCCTACCCCCCCCACCCTACCCCCACCGCTGCCCCTGCCCAAAACTACCATCTCTTGTAGCTCAGCTGTGAGCAACCAGGCATAGCGTTTGTCTTTCCAGGCCCCCTATATCAGTCTGGGCTGCTCCACTCTCTTCTCTACTTCAGCTGTAAGTTATCAGGCATATAGCAGGGCTAGTCTCCTCTTGAGCTGCTCCATGGGCCCAGCCTCTTGGGGGCTTTGTGCTTAAGCAGTCCTCTCTCTCTCAGTGCAGAATCAAATATGCCTGCTCCCTTTTTCCTCTGTTTGCCTGAGTCTCTGTGTCTTCCTTTCTATCAGAACCAGCAAAAGGGCGGACAGTCAACCTGAATCATGCCCCCCTGACATAATCCAGTCAAATGGGTCTCACACCCACAGACAGGAATTGGATTATCTTAAAACATAACATTTCTCTTTTGGGGATTCATAAAATAATTTCAAACTGCCACATCTTGGATCCCAATTCCAGACTGAAAGTGAGCAGACTTATGATGTCTTGGCTGATTGATTTTTATTTTATTTTTAAATATCTTAGATGATAATAGTCTCATATTACCGTAACACAATTATTTTTAATTGAAAGCATTTCTAAAGCAAAACTTTCCAACTGGTAATCAGCTTACTTTATAAGGATGCATTTTCAGGTTTTCAGAAGTTTCATAGACAACTTAACCTTTGAAAAGTTTGAACAGTCTAAAATATTTGTACTACATTTACACTACTACAGCTGAAGTGCTAGAAGCAGCACATAAAATTCAGCTGAGGGTCATTTATTATTTTTCCTATTCTGAATTTTTTTTCTCAAGAGAAGTTGTAAGTTTAAGAAAAATCATAAACTATATGTTCTCATATATCACCCTATTATTAACATCTTGATTAGTGGTATATTTGTTACAGTTCATGAAAGAATGTTTTTATAATTGTACAATTAACTATAGTCCACCATTTATAGTAGAGTTCACTGTTTGAGTTGCACAATCCTGATTTTTGTTTTTAATTTTTATTCTAATAATCTATATACAACCTAAATTTTCCCTTTTAACCATTATATTCAAATATATAATTCAGTGCTGTTAATAACGTTCACATCACCACCTATTCTTAATACAATCCATTTTTAGCATTAAAATTCTATTTCTTTTTCTCTAAAAAATATTCCCAAGTTTTCAGGGCCATTTCCTCTTTTTTTGTAACTTTTATTGTTAATACAAATTTTCCCATTATAAACCTTATTAAGTATACAATTCAGTAGTTTTAATTACACCCACAATGTTTTAGTGCCACAACCAACAACCATTACCAAAACTTTTTCATTGTCTAAACAGGAACTCTGTACATTATCAAGAATTTCCCATTCCCTGCTTTCTTTTACCCCTGGTAACCGCTAATCTACTTTCTGTCTATAAATTTGCCTGTTCTAGATATTTCATGTAAGTGGAATCTTAGAATATTTGTCCTTTTGTGTCTGCCTTATTTCATTCAGTATAATGTTTTCAGTGTTCATCCATGTTGTAGCATGTTTCAGAATGTCATTCCTTTTTGCAGCTGAATAATAGTCCATTGTGTGTATATCCCACAACTGGATTTTCAGTTCATCTGTTGATGGACACTTAGGTTGTTTCCAACCTTTGGCTATTATAATTAATGATGTTGTAAACTTTGGTATACAGGTGTCTGTAAGCTTTGAAATCGAGAGGGGTAAGACCTCCAACTTTGTTCTTTTTTTGTTTAAGATTGTTTTTGCTATGGGTAGGCCCCTTGTAATTCCATAGGAATTTGAGGATTGGGTTTTCCATTTCTGTGAAAAAGGCTGCTAGAATTCTGATAGGGATTGTGTTGGATCTTTAGTTGGCTTTGGCTAATATTGACATCTTTTTTAATTTTGAAATAATTTCAAACTTACAGAGCAGTTGCAAAAGTAATACAAACTCTGTACAGAGAACTCCAACATGACCCCATGGTCCCCAGATATACAGATCCACCAATTTTAACATTTTTCACCTTTGCTGTATCATTCTATCATCTATTTATCCATCTATCCTATGAACATTTGAAAGCACACATAATACTCCTTGAACATACAATACTTCCATGTACATTTCCTACAAACAAGGATATTCGCTTATGTAATCTCCTTAAGTGCACTTGAATTACCAAGTTCAAGAAATTTAATGTTGCTGTAAAACTTGATAGTTTATATTCCAATTTTTCTTATGTCCCAATAATGTCCTTTTGAGCCTTTTCTCCTCCATTCCTAGATCCCATCCAGTATCATGTATTGCATTTAATACCCGCACTACCCTCCATTATTAAAACTTTCCCTTCACCCAAAACTTAGAAACTCATTTGCATTAACTCCCATTACCCTTGCCCTTCATCCTTGATAACCTGTACTCTACTTTCTGGATTTATGAATTTGCATATTCTCTGATAATTTATTTGTGGTTACCATGGGGCTTAAATTTAACATCCTACATTTATAACAATTTCATTTGCTTTGATACCAACTTTCAGCAACTTCAATAGCATACAGAAACTATGTTTCCCTACCTCTCTGTCCCTCCACCCTTACATAGGTCTTGTTACAAATTATATATTTATACATTTTGGGTCCAAAACCATTGACTTATCATTACATTTTATACATTTTCCTTTTAGACCCTGTAGGAAGTAAAAAGTGGCATTACAAATCAAAATTACAATAATACTGGTATTTGTCTTTTCCCATGCCATTATCTTTACTGAAGGTCTTTATTTCTTCATGCAGCTTCAGTCAGTTGTCTAGTGTTCTTTCCTTTCAGCCTATAGAAACTCCCTATAGCATTTCTTGTAGGCCAGTATAGTAGTGATGAAGACTGACCCTCGGCTTTTATTTATCAGGGAATGCCTTAATTCCTACCTCATTTTTTAAAGACAGTTTTGCTGGATACAGAATACTTGGATGGCGGTTATTTGCTTTCAGAACTTTATATCATCCATCTGCCTTCTTGCCTTTATGGTTTCTGAAGAGAAATCAGCATTTAATCTTATTGCGGCTCCCTAATATGTGACACATCGCTTCTCTCTTGTGGCTTTCAGAATCCTCTCATTATCTTTGGAAATCAACAGTTTGATTATGACATGGTACAGTGTCGTTCTTTTTGGGTTTATCCTGTTTGGAGTTCTTTGAGCATTTTAGATGTGTATATTCATGTCTTTCATTAAATTTGCGAAGTTTCAGCCATTTTTTAAAAATATTCTCTTTGCTCCTTTCTCTCTTCCTTCTCCTGGGACTCGCACAATTGTATATTGGTGTGCTTGATGGTATCCCACAGTTTCCTCAAACTCTGTTCACTCTTCTTCATTCATTCTTCTTTCTGCTTTTCAGACTAGGTGTTTTCAATTGTCTTATTTTCGAGTTCACTGAATCTTCCACCAGTTCCAATCTGCTGTTGAACCCCTCTAGGAAATTTTTAATTTTGATTACAGTGGTCTTCAGCCCTGATTGGTTCTTTTTCATAATTTTAATCTCTATATTGATACTATGTTTGTGTTCATCTATCATTTTCCTGGTTCCCCTTAGTTCATTTCCATGTTTTTCTTTAGCTTTTGGATCACATTTTTTAATGTCTTTGTCTGGAATGTCCCAGGTCTAGTCCTCCGTATTGAAGGTTTCTAATGATTTAATCTTCTCCTTTGCCTAGGCCATCGCTTCCTGTTTCTTTGTTGTTGTCGTTTTGTAATCTGTTCTTGAAACTTGGGCATTTTGATATTTTAATATGTTATCACTGGAATTTAGACTGAGTTGTCTGTTCTTTAATCTTGTATACAGCTAGTATTATCAGAGCTTTCCTTGAATGCCAGAGCTAACGAGAGAGACCGATAGAAGCAGCAGAAGCAGAAGGAAAAAATGAAAGTACCTTTCCCAGTATTTGAATATTAACCTATGTGAGTACTCTCCTTCAGGGCTTATCCATACAGTGAGTTTGGAGAATAGCTACATGTCAAAACTTAATGGCCTCCCTTATCCTTTCTGCAAATGCCTCTTGTCTTTGGCTTGCATTTGTGGCCGTAGGAATTCCCCATTTACATGAATACAGAAGTCCTTCTTCCCTAGGAAACAGATTCCTCATAGTTCAGGCACAGCACTATATCTCCTACAGCCAGAAATCCACTGCTCTCCCACTGTCCTGAAGAAAAGCTTGGCTAGCTGCCTTCTACATGTAGGGCAAGTTCTGGAACAGTGACTCCTGCAGGCCACCACCACACAAATTGGGCAGACATACATGCTCCCATTATGTGCACAAATGTTTTTCTGCTCTGTCTGGAACTGGGACCAGGGGTCCTTGCTGGAAGCATGGGCTGGCTCTGTGCCAGGCCAGTGAGGGTGTGGGGTAGGGGGGTCCACCAGGGCACCAGAAGATCCTACTTCTTTTAAGTGGCTTTTGTCTTGATTCAGCTCTCACCCTGTAATCTCCAATCTTTTAACTCTTTTCTGGAGCTTTTAGAAAGATGTTTCTGCCAGTTTTTGTTGATTGTTCAAAGCTCTGTAGAAGACAGAGCCCTAAAGTGTCTCACTCGATGCTGTGATTGGGCCACAGTATTGACACTGTAACAAGAGTAAGTCTTCCAATCCGTGAACACAAAGATATCTTGCCATTTATTTAGGTCTCCTTTATTTTCTTTCAACAGTGTTTTGTTCTTTTCTGTGTATGTCTTTCCCCTTTTGGTTAAATTTATTCCTAGATAAATTTCTTTTACTTGCTGTTGTAAATTGAATAGTTTTCTTGATTTGCTTTTTGGATTATTCACTGTTGGTGTATAGAAACACCACAGATTTTTGTGTGTTCATATTGTACCCTACAGATTTGAAGAATTTATTTATTAGCTCCAGTAGCTTTCTTGTAGACTCCTTGGATTTCATGTATACAGGATCATGTCATTAGGAAATACAGATAAGTTTTACTCCTTCCGTTCCAATTTAGATGCCTTTTATTTTCTTCCCTAATTGTTCTGGCTAGAACTTCCAGTACAATCTTGAGTAGCAGTGGTAAAAGTGGGCATTCTTGTCTTGTTCCTAATCTTAGGGGAAAAGCTTTCAGTTTTTCACTGTTTAGTATAATGTTAGACATGGATTTTTCATATATGTCCTTTATCATGTTGAAGATCTTTTCTATTCTAGCTTTTTAAGTGTTTTTAACATTGTATTAGTCAGCCAAAGGGATACTGATGCAAAATACCAGAAATCTGTTGGTCTTTATAAGGGTATTTATTTGGGGTAGAAGCTTACAGTTACCAGGCCATAATGCTTAAGTTACTTCCCTCACCAAAGTCTATTGCCACATGTTGGAGCAAGATGGCTGCTGATGTCTGTGAGGGTCAGGCTTCCTGGATTCCTTTCTTCCCAGGGCTTGCTTGTCTCTGGACTCAGCTCCACTGCTATCTCCACAAGGCCAGCTGTAGACTATCAGGCAAACGGCTCATCTCTTTTCCTGGGACCGTCTCTCCTTCCTCATGACCAAGTTCCTCTGTGTGCTTGCTTCCCCGGGCTCCAGCATTAAAACTCAGCATCAGAACTCCAACATCAAAACTCCAACTACCTCTTCTGTTCTGCCATGTAGTTTTATCTCTGAGTCCCCGCCCATGGCCAGGGACTCAATGTCCTACTGACATGGCCCAATCAAAGCCCTAATCATAATTTAATCATGCCCAGAGGAACAGACCAGTTTACAAGCATAATCCAGTATCTATTTTTGGAATTCATAACTATATCAAACTGCTACAATCATGAAAAGTTAGTAGATTTTGTCAAATGGACTTTTCTGCATCAATTGTGATCATCATGTGTGTTTTTTCCTTTGTTCTATTAATGTGGTATATTATATTGATTGATTAATGGATGTTGAACCACCCTTGTATTCCTGAGATAAAGCCCAGTTGGTCATGGTGTATAATCCTTTTAATATACTGTTGGATTTGGTTTGCTGGTATTTTGTTGAGGATTGTTGCACCTGTTGTATTCACAGAGGAAACAGGTTTGTAATTTCCTTTGTCTTTATATGGCTTTGGTAATTTGTGTGTGTCTGTGTGTGATTTATTTTAAGGAGTTTGCTCATACGATTTGGGGCAGACAAATCTGAAATGTGTAGGGCAGGCCAATAGGGTGGAAACTTAGCAGGAGTTGGTGTTGCAGACTTGAGGCAGAATTTCTTCGTTATAAAACTTCAGTTTTTGCTCTTCAGACCTTCAACTGATAGGATGACTATATCTACAAAATGTCTTCACCTCAGCAACTAGAGTAGTGTTTGACTAAACAACTGGGTACTAAAGCTTAGCTGTTTTGGCACACAAAAATTAACAAACCCTAAAATAAATTCTGTCTAGCTCTTTTCAGGAAAACGTTTGCCAATCCCTGCCCTTAGAAATCAATGAACCTTGTTCTGAAGGTATAATTGTGAGGAGAAAAAAGCTACAAGTTTGATTTATTCCAAAAATTTTTCATTAATAATTGGGGATTGTGTAATTATGAATAATCTGACACAATTCCAGAAATTGCAACAATTACAAAATTTAGTTTGAGCCTTATGTTTCAGTTATTTGTTAACAGTTTGATATAGTATCTCATACTGGGTTGGTTCATTCACTAGGTCTGATTTATGTTTTTTTTGTTTTTTGGGTTTTTTTTTAAAGATTTTTATTTTATTTATTTATTTATGCCCCCCTGCTGCTTGTGTTCTCTGTGTCCATTTGCTGTGTGTTTTTCTGTGTCTGCTTGTCTCCCTTTGTTGGGTCGTTCCACTGCATCAGCTCACCGTGCCGCACGGGCCGGCCTGCCCTAACAAGGAGGCCCCGGGAAGCGAACCCGGGGCCTCCCATATGGTAAATGGGACCTCTATCGATTGAACCACATCTGCTTCCTGATTTATGTTTTACATCTAATTTTAGAATCTTTGAATTTTTTTTGAAATCAGAATTGTCATTTTCTCTTTTGTCTTTTAATCTAAATCTTTTCTTATTACTTTAAATTTTTATATTATAAAGTTAAGAGTATATTTATGTCTTCAATATATTTAAATGTGGAAAGATCTCTTTCCAAGGGAAAAGTACCCCAAATTTTTTTTTTATCTAGTTTTTATGGAATAGAAACTAATGCTCTTGTTAATTGGTAACTGGTAAAAGAATCATTTATTTTCTCTTAAGTATGTCTGTATGTTATTTACAGTATTTTTTACATTGTGTAAATTACAATGAAAGCTATTAAAAGACTTCTAATTTTATTTCTATCTTGATTTCTAATTATAGGTTGAATCATACATATAGTCAGCTTTTAAAAGAGACTGAAGTTTTACAGACTGACCATAAAAATTTGAAAAGTCTTCTAAATAATTCGAAACTGGAACAAACAAGATTAGAAGCTGAATTTTCAAAGCTAAAAGAACAATACCAACAGTTGGATATCACATCTACAAAGTTGAATAACCAGTGTGAGGTGAGCTTTAAATTTTTTAAATATATATATATATATTTTAAGATATTTAGATTACACAAATGTTACACAAAAAAAATAGTGATTCCCATATGCCCTGCTCCCCATACCTCCACACCCTCCCACATAAACAATATCCTTCATTAGTGTGACACATTCATTGCAATTGATAAACACATCTTGGGGCATTGCCACTGAGCATGGACCATAGTTCACATTGTAGTCTACACTCTCTCCCACACAATTCTGCAGGCTATGAGAAGATGTATAATGGCCTGTATCTGTCATTGCAATGTCATTCAGGACGATTCCCAAGTCCCGGAAAAAAACCCATGTTATACCTGTCTTTCCCTCTCCCGCATGCAGGCAGAGGCTTTAACTAAATTTTAATCACTGTTTCCTTCCTTGGAAGACATACCTAAAAATTAAAGTCATATTATTATAACGACAATGGCAGAATATAATTTAGTGGGTTTCTTCTAAAAGAATTGGTCAAGGTTAATTGACATTCACAAATATTCATAAAATCTTATTAATTTCAACCTTTTTAAAATTTTTATTTTTATTCCCTCCTTCCCCCAAGATGGTTTCCTCATCTGTTTGCTCGTTGTCTGCTCATCTTCTTTAGGAGGCACTGGGAACCGAACCCAGGATCTCCCATGTGGGAGGCAAGTGTCCAACTACTTGAGCCACTTCCGTTCCTTGCTGGTTGCAGTGTCTGCTCATTGTGGTGTCTGCTTATTGCGGCGGTTGCAGCGTCTGCTCATTGCAGCGACTGCTTATTGGGTGTCTGCTCATTGCGGTGTCTGCTTGTTTTCTTTAGGAGGCACCAGGAACCAAACCCAGGACCTCCCATGTGGGAGGTGGGCACCCAGTTCTTGAGCCACATCCACTCCCTCAACCTTTTTTTAACTATTAGTTTAAACTTACATGTCAAGATGCTTTGTAAATTGTAAAATTATGTACTCATTTAATGAACAAATATTTATTGATTGCTTGGTATATGCCAGTGAACTAAAAATATTAAAACCATTGCCCTTGTGGGGCTTATATTCTGCTGAAAGGAAATTAAAAAATAAACATAAGCGAAATATATAGCATTTCATTTTCTATGGCTGTTACAGAGTTACCCAAAACTTAATGGTGTTTATAAAACAACCATTTATTATGCTCACACTGTCTGTAGATCAGAATTTTGGGCAGGGACAGTAGAGCCAGTTTGTCTCTCTTCTACTTCCAGCTGAGCCCTCAACTGGAAGATTCAAAAGCTGACTGCTAAAATCTGAAGGCTCATTCACTGCATGTTGGGTGGCCAGCATCTGAATCATTAGTCCTCTCCAGGTAGTCTTTCCCCATAGGCTGGTTTGGGCTTTCTCATAACACGATGTCCTGGCTCCATGGGCAAGGTACTCGAGAGAACCAAACACCATTACATCTTTTGTAACTAAGCCTTATACATCATGCAGCGCCATTTCCCCTGTATTCTGTTCATCAAAGCAGTCACAAAGTCCCACCCAGGTTTAAGGGAAAGAGAAATAAACTCAGCCTCTTGATGCAAAATGGGAAAGTTCTAGAAGAATGTGTGGACTGAAAATTGGAAATGATAGTTTTGTGACATATATGTTAGAAGATGATAAATTCTATGCAAGAAGAATTAGAGTAGGGTAAAGGGGACTCATGACTGCCAAGGAAGGTGTGGGGATGTAAATTGAAATTTTACAATTTACAAATCATTGAACAAAGATTTGAAGATTAAAGTATTATATCTGGGGGTAAAACATTCCAGGCAAACAGCCAGTGCAATGGCCCTAAGGCCAGGAGAATCTTGGTGTATTTGAGGAGCAACCAAGAAAGCCAGTGTGCCTAGAGTGAAGTGACCAAATGGGGAGAATAGTAAGAGATGAGGTCAGAGATGTGCCTGGGCCAGATATGTTGGGACTTACAAGCCATTGTAAAAAACTTTGACTTTTATTCTTAGTAAAACTCAGGTGTCATTAGAGGTTGTTGAGCAGAAATGACATCTGCCTTATGTATTTTCATACTATGAAAATAATTTCATGCCTCTCCCTATGAAAGTTTGATAAAGAAGGTGATAAAAATTTAGAAATATAAAAAGGATACTGAAGACCTTAGATATGATTGGCCCCTATATTATTAAAGTTTGAATATAGATTAATATCTGAATTTCATGAAACTTTTAGGAAACTCTGACTTAAGCCCATCAATAGAATTAGGAATAGACTATAAGAAAAGTGATACCTGAAAGCTTTTTGTCTGAAATTAAAAAACAGTAGGGTAGCAGATGTGGCTCAAGCAGTTGGGGGTACCCGCCTCCCACATGGGAGGTTCCAGGTTTGTTTCCCGGTGCCTCCTAAAGAAGACAAGCAGACACAACGAGCTGACGCAATGAACTGATGCAACGAGCAGGGAGTGGATTTGGCTCGAGAGGTTGGGCACCTGCCTCCCACATGGGAGGTCCTGGGTTCGGTTCCCAGTCCTTCCTAAAGAAGACGAGCGGACACAATGAGCAGAGACAATGAGCAGACAGATGTGGGAGCCATCTGAGGGGGTGGGGTGGGGAGGGAATCAATACACTTAAAAAAAAAAAAAAAGAAAAGTCAGTTTGAAGGCAAATACATTTAAATACCCACCAAAGCTCAGAAAGTTCAGAACATTTGTTCTGCCTGTGATTTTTAAAATTCTATATAAAGTGTAATTGGGGCAGTGGGCTTCTGGAATGACAGTGTGAGGAACATGGCAAATCATCTCCCTAAGGAACAACAATAAAACATTGGTCAAAATTGTCAAAAATTACCATTTTATGACTCTGGAAAAAAATAAAGGTATACAACAAATTGAGAAGCATTTATTCAATATAAGAAAAAAAATCACAGGGTAAGAACTGTGGTTGCCTAAAGCATTTTATCCTGTGGCTTTTCCCATTACCCTTTCTCTTCCCCAGTCCTATACCTGGTAGTTATTCTGAGGTGAACTGGCAAGCCATGAGAACAAGTAGCTCTGCTGCCTAAGGGGGTTGTCTTGATTTGGAACAGAGCAGAGAAGCTCCATGCCCAGCAGAGTTGTCAAAGGCAGGTAGCCTGAGGTTGTGATACTGATACTGGTAACAGACCAGGGAACTTGTCAGAAATTTAACAGGGATATCCAAGGAATGAGACAGTCACAGTGGGTCTTAATAAGGTCCCATATATCACTGGTGGTCTGGAAGTCTGCTCAGGAGAAACCAGAAGTACCCTAGCTTTCTACTTATTCCTGCTGAAACCTGCTAAGTGTATTGCAGATGATACAGAAGACTTAGCAGAAAATGAAAGCTGTGGCAAACTGATAAATTACCTTAACTTTGAAAGCTTTCCCCCAACCCATACACAGACCCATCAGCAAAAGGTAAAAGTCTGTCTCTAGTTATTTAAGCACAACATCTGGTCAATCATTGGCTGACCACTAAGTTCTGCTGACTTACAGGTGATCTCTAGAAAGCCAGGCTTAAAAATAAAAACAAGAGGAAGTGGAGGTGACACAAGCCATTGGGCGCCTCCCTCCCACATACGAGGTCCTGGGTTTGGTTACCGGTGCCTCCTAAAAAGATGAGCATACAATACACAGAGAGCAGACAGCGAGCGCAAACAATGAGGTGGGGAGGAGAAATAAATAAATAAAATCTTTAAAAATAATAATAAATTAAAAATCACAGTAACAGAAACAAACAGCAGCAACAAAAAACTGAGTGCAAATATCAGTGGCTGGAGATAGGCTCTACAGAATTAGATCAGGCAAGTTAATATTTCAATAACTGAAATAAAAAATTTATTAGAGGGGCTCAAAAAAGCAAATATGACTTGGCAGAAGAAAGAATCATCAAAGTATGAGGTATATCAATAGCAACTGGGGACAGATGTGGCTCAAATGGTTGAGCGTCCATCTCCCATATGGAGGGACCTGGGTTCGATCCCAGGACCTCCCGGTAAAAATTTTTTTAAAAAAGAAAAATATATAGAAGGTGCGTGGGTAGCCAGGCCCCATGCGCGAGTGCACCGTCAGGCCACGCCAAGCCACGCAGCAAGAAGATGATGTAACAGGAGAGTGACACAAGGGAGAGCCAAGACGAGATGCACCGAAAAACCAGAAACTAAGGTGGCACAAGTGGTAGGACGCCTCTCTCCCACATCGGAGGTTCTGAGGATCGAATCCCAGTGAAGACAGGAGAAGGATGAGAAGAGAGGGCAGGAAACAGACACAGAGAATTGCCCAGCGAATGGACACAAAAACAGCAAAAATGGGGGGGTGGAGGGGAATAACAATGGATAAAGGTAAATAAATAAATAAATAAATCTTTTAAAAAAATAGCAACTATCCAATGTGAGAAACAGAAAGAGAAATGAGATTAAAAAATAAATAAGGAGGAGCAGGTGTAGCTCAGTGGTTAGCACCTGCTTCCTATGTTCGAGGTCCTGGTTCCCGCTACCTCCTAAAATGAATAAATTTAAAAAATAAATATATTAATTAAGACTTCTGGGAAGATGGAGGATTAGAGAGGCAGAAGGCTCACTTCTGTCCCAGAAAAATAGCTAGAGGACAGGCAGAATGTGTCTGGAAAACTGTTATAGGACTTTTTTTTTTTTTTTTTTTAA
>JAQZBX010056004.1:0-18275 GCA_029593785.1 Cabassous unicinctus
GACACCACTCAAGACAACCCCCAAGTCCCGAAAAAGCCCCTGTATTTCAACTGCCCTTCGCCTCCCTGCCCTGAGAGTATCATGATTTTTTGCTCAGCATGTAGGGCACATGCTATGGACTCAGCAATGTCAACCAAATTGGTTGACAAGATTGCATGTCATATGTTCACTGGTGAACAAAAAGGAAAGATGAACAAAACATTTGCCAGTTTCATTGCATCAAGAGTTGGTGCATCTCAACAGGTTAAAGAGGAAAAATGTACAGCTAATGTATGTGCCATTACTCTTGCCAAGGGACATCCTGGTATCAGTCCAAATCTTAGCAAGGGAAGATAAGCTCCTTATGCATCAATCTGGACTAGCAAAAAGGCAAGAGAGAGAGTGAGGGTTCAGATTGCAGATTCAACAATTGGTCAGGTTCCCTGCTGCCACAATGACCAGGGTCAGTCATCCTTCCAGGTCACTTAATTGTCAAATCTGAAGTAAATATGAGAAGAGAATAGCAACTAGTTCTGATAGGGTGGCCATGCAATCATTTCCCATGGGAGACACTCCTCTAAGCCTATTTGCAGTAATATTTTTCCCTCTAAGGCCACCCTTTCTGTTTTCCCCTTTTCATGGGTTAAAAGGCCACCAATTTCCCATTGATCTTAATGCTTTACCTCAGTCTTCCAGTCCACTTCTGCCCCTTCTTGATATGGGAGTTGTCAGGACTCCTCCAAGGTGTTCCATAACCATACTACACCCAAGGGGAGGGGTGGAACAACCAAGAGTACGTATTACTCACGAATTTCCAGTATGTGTGAGTCATGTTCTGTGGGGCCCTCCCTTTGGATTTTCACCTCATGTGTGTTATGCACTTCTAGACACTTCTGTTATCCCACTGACACATCTGCTGGCCCTAACATCCCACCATCCTGGGAATCATGCGGAGGGTATAATGGGAGGAAAAGCAGGATGATCCTCTGACAGTGGCTGGAAAGGAGAGTCCCAAGTAGCAAGACCATAGCCTAAAATAGTTGTCCACTACAGGAACTTGGGTTAGCAGGAAAGTGTTGGTGTGGTTTTCTTGCCCTAAGCAATCTGGTGCAGTCCCTCTTAGAAGAGCTGCTAAATGCCATTAAAATCTGGCTTGTAATTGACATCTCTCACATTAGCAAATGGCAGATAGAGCCATTTTTAGTGAAAGTGGTAATCTGTGTTTCCCAACCCATAATTTAATCATGTCAGAATTTTCATGTTCAGGTCAATGGTGAATCCACCAGCGATACAAGTATCCATGGGAAATTCAGCTATTTCATGGATTTCTTCAAGGATATGTTCATTGTCTTCATGCTCCAGGTAGGGTTTATCTTATTCCTCTTTCCTAAGAGGATCTGCCAAAATCAGCTCTGTGCATCCCTTATTAGCTAGGTTATTCCAGCTATGGTCATCATGATATTGGACATTGTCAAGTTCATCAACACAGGTAAGATATATGGTGATTTTCCATGCTACTAATTCTGTCCAAAGGTTACTTCTCTACACAAGGGCATCTTTATTTTTCCAATCTTTTGCCCTCCTTGAACCTGACAAGATTGCTAAGTCATTGGTGATGGCCTAGATGTCAGTAAACTGTACCTGGGGGTGCTTGAGTTTGAGTTTTCCAGATCTAGGAAGAGCATTTGCAGTTCAGTCCATTGTACACATTTTCCAGTGAGGCAATACAAACAGAAGTTGTTGCACAATGGATGACAGGGGACTTCCACATGGCTGTAATATCAGGGAACCAGTGCTGAGCATCATTGGGCATTCTTGACTCAGGGTCCTCAAGATGCCAAAGCAGGGAGGGAAGGGCCCTCATGTGGTATTGCAACATAATTTTCTTTGAGGGAGCTCTGCCATGCACTCACACAGGTACATAACTCTCTGGAGTCCCAGGAAGGCACAATACTGAATATAGCACTTCTCTTTGATGTAGGTCCATTGCTGGCACTGTCTGGAAGAGTGTTCTGATTACCTAGGACCCAGGACATGATAGGGATATCTGGCCCCAACAGGACCTGAGATCTCAGTGATGTTTTCAGTTTCATCAAAGCCCAATAGAATACAAGAAATTGACTCTCCATGGGGTTGCAACCCTGGGCTTCATCTGGGAACTTCTTGTTCCTGAAGCCAAGAATTCTGTGAATTCCTATCACTCCCTCATTCTGCCAGAGAGATCAGTTGATGAGGGTCCAGATAGCAGAAACTTTTAACTCAAATGGAGATTCAGTGTATAAATTTCCCAGAGGCAGGACAGGAGAAATGTCCACTTTTATGTCCTGCTCAGTCTGCTCCTTTTCTATTTCCCATTGGAAAATGCCTACTTTCTGTCCCACCTGATATAGGGCTGCCAGGAGGATACAGAGATGTGACCAATATGCAAATAGCACAATATTGAACCACAAGTGCTAAAGGAGCACTTCTGCATTTAGGTCCTGATCATCTGTGGCCAGTTGTCATGCTCCACTGGCCTTTAACACAGGCCACAATAGCAATTATAGAATGATATAGTGGAGCCCTTTTTTCCAGCAGATAGAAAACCTTTTATGAGTTCAATAATGTCCTTTTCTCCACCACAGTTTTTTACCTCATCAGGATTAGGAAGCTGAAAATATCAGCTAAATTACTTGGGTGTGTGGATACTGGGAACTCTAGTGTCTTAGGTTCCTAGGCTTGCTTAACAATGTACCACATCTTGGTGGCACAAAACAAGAGGAATCTATTCTCTCAAGAACAGGAGGCCAGATGTCATAAAAAAGGTATACACATGTCCATGCTCCCTGTGAAGTCTCTGAGGGGGAATAGATTCCAGCATGCCCTCCTGGCTTCTGGTGTCTTCTGGCAATCCTTGGCATTCTTTGGCTTTTATCTACCTAACTCCAATCTCTTCATCCATCTTCACATGACCATCTTCCCTCTGATTCTCTGCTTATTCTTCATGTAAAAAAACCAGTCATTAGATTAGGGCCCATCTGCTTCCAATATGATTTCACCTTAAATTAACTAATTACCCTGTAAAAGACCCTATTTCCAAATGAAGTCACATTCTTAGTGGATTTATAGGGGACACTATTTAGTCCATTGCATGTAGTATTGTTTAAAATGCAAAAAGGAATTAGTGGCATGGGAAAGTGCCTTGGAATCATGCATGTTACAAAATTTGCTATATTTCTGCTTCTTATTTTAATTTCCTGGAAGAAATAATCTCTTCTTAGTGAAACTAGTAGAAAGGGAAGTATAAAAAAATTTGACAGGGAAGGAGAATGACTTCATTTTGACCATTCACTGATAAGCAAGGAAGATATTATGGCATTTAAGTAGCTCTGAACTCAGCAAACATGTAGATAACCATTATAAGAGTTATTATGATAAATTTCATTCTATCAAACCCTGAGATGATATTAAAAGGACTTTTTTCAAATAAATATTACTGACTTTACAGATCTGAAACAATTTTGATGACTTTGTAATGCTCAAAGTGCATTAGTGAATAAGATTATTTTTAATACAATTTAATACAATTCAGTATCTACTCATAACTTTTGAATGTTAATAAAGGTACATATAATTTTAATTCTAAAATCCCATAAGAAAGGATTGTGTGAAGAGGACATTTGCTAATTTAAAAAAACAAAATAAAATGTAGAGGAAGCTATCAGGATGTTAAGTAAGAAGAAAAGCCCCACTTGATACAGGAAAACCATACACAGCCTCCCCCTGCTCTTACTTCTGAAGCTGGGTTCCTGCCCTGTGCTCTGTGTGTCCTGAGTGTCCCTTGCTGCCCATTTCTCTCTCTGCACATGAGAGTTTGTGTCTGGGCTCACACAGAGACTACCCCTTATTGTTATGTCCACCCAGTAATACACAATTTTGTCCTCTGCAGTCACAGTTAAGCTTCAGGGAAAACTGGTTCTTGGATGTGCATCTAGAGATGGAGACTTGATTCCAGAGAGATGGATCATGGTGTGTATTTCCATTAAGTAATATTTCCCACCACCTGCAGCCCCCCATGGGACTGGGCAGATCCAAAACCAACTGGAACCAAAGATTGTGATGGAGAATAAACACAGTTCAAGTGAGACAGGTGAGTCTGGATCTGACTCAGCACAGCCTGAGAAAATTTTAGTGAACATATTAAATAGAAATTGGTTCCCAGGGAACACAGATCTACATTCAGATTCAAAATCAGACCCTGAGAATTGCATGAGTTTGGACAGTCCATGGGACTATTCCCAGGGAATTTACCAACTCTCAAATGGCTATGTTACAGGGCATGTGGACAATAATCTTTCCAGCAAGAAAGAATGACAAGGAGACTATTCATCTCCTGGATGTTAGGGAGAATGAACAATGATCCATGTTAGGAGCCATAGCCCAGCAGCGATATAAGAAAATGACCTCATCTGTGTCAACCCCATGGAAGGAAGCCCACCATCAAATAACTTGTCATAATTGTGAAAAATCCACACCAAACCTAGGATAGGAGACAAAGGTAGTGAGCAGGGCAGAGTGACCCTCAGATTGTAGGAACCGAAGGACAATGGCACCTTCAAGGGGAGGCACGACCAGCTCCAAGAGCAAGAGGTCATGGAGCACACAGGTGTGGGATGAAGAATGCCCTAAGCAGGAGTTGTTCCAATCAGGGACTTCACCATGCCATACTCTGCTCTCACAAAGTGTCTGCTTTGTCAACACAGAGCAAGGGCCTTTGACCATTCACTGGCTCCAGGGCTCCAAGGCTGCATTGATGGGGAATGCTGCCCATATGATCTGGAGGACTGACCTCAAGTGCTCCTCAGGCAACCTCCACTCTGCCTTCCCAAAGAGCTGTGACAGGAGGTTCCAGACCAGATCCCTGCCTGTGAATTCAGATTCCAGGATCTGAGCTGATGGCACCATTAACTAACTAGCTCCTCAGTCCCAGAAGCAACCTTCTGTCCTAATATACATGGGCTGACTCTGCAGGGTACATGCTCTGGTGGGTATTTGTTGTCTTAAGAAATTATTATGTGGAAGACATGGATCTCCATAATGCAAAGGTGGATTCTTTCAAAAACTTTATAATTTGCACATAAATCATGCAATATCTTGCTTTACCCCAGGACATTAATTAGAGGACTCTTTCTTTTTTTTTTTTTTGCTTTACAAGTATAATGGATATTAAATTTTTCTTGGCTAAGTGGTATTGTTTCTGTGCTCAGGGGCATGACATTTCTGTGAAGTTTGAGGTGATGTCCAACTGCAGAGGAGTGTTACTGTAATCCCATAAGCTGTAGAGTGAGCTCTCCATCTGTTTCCTCTAGAGAATCCAGAAGGGTGGCAGCAAGACTTCTAGCAAGTGAATAAATGCACTTCTATTAAAACTGGCCAATATAAGATTTATAAAAATTACAGTCGTTAAATGGGAGTTCCTTCAAGGTCTTTCCACAAGTCAAGAAGCCCAGGCAACATATAAATATTCTCCAATCTTTTTCTTTGTGATTTTTTGTTAATTGTGCACTACCATTATTATACATTCTGAGGGAATGTGCAAAACAAAATACAGATATAAAACAAGGATAAGCAAACAAATACTTGGTCCCACCCACTGCCTGCACTGCCTGGGTGGAGGTCCCCAGCTCCAGGTGGCAGCTGGCAAGGGTGGGGTGGCTGGAGGGTGCCTGGGTTGTAGCTCACGTGACCAGCGGGAGCCTGGGGTGAGGAAGGCGAGCCAGGTGGGCCTGTCTATGTTTGCCCGTTCTCCCGGGGGCAAGGTGCATGGGCCGGTACCACCTCGCAGCGCAGGACATGCCCTCAGCAGGCGCCGCATCTGCCACCCCAATTCCCTGGCCCGCCTGGCCCACTGCGGCCGCCGAACTGATGCCAGAGCTGACAGGAGTGTTCTCTGCAGGGCCATGGCGAGGGAAGTAGAGTCCGCGCTTTCCTGTGGCCCGCCCAGGTCCACACCCTGTTGGACCCACAGCACCAGGGATGGAAAGCAACCCCAAGGACACAGCAATGCCTACAATCCCACCCTGGCCTGCCCTACCTAGCTGCTCAGATTTTGTGCTTTATCCACCACCTTGGCCTTGTCTCCCGAATCAGTGGCATTCTGGTTGGAAAGAAATGGAAGAAAAGGAGCTATGTGAGCAGTTCTGTTCAGTTCTCCCAATTAAGTCCTGGTTGGCATGTAGAAAGGAAAATACACCAAGAATATTATGTTTTCTGGAGGGGGTGGGAGGGGAGGATGGGGTGAAGGAAACATGGTATAAGATTGTACATATATATTTTTAAAATTTCTCTACTTTGACAGTGTTAGTGAAATAAACTATCCCAAAAGTTATTTTTCTATTGATAAAAAAGAAGAGGTGGATTTTTTTTCCTTTTGGTTACAACCTTTTCTACTGATGCCAAAACATAAATCATGGACATCAGAAAATAAGGTGGATCTAAGGAAACTTAGTGTAATAAACCACATTGATAATTTGAAGAAAAATCACATGATCCTCTTTATTAATGCAAAAGGCATTTGACAAAATACAGCACACTTCCTTGGTAAAAACACTCCAAAAGATAGGAATAGAAGGAAGCTTTCTCAGTATGGTAAATTGCATATATGAAAAACCTACAGCTAGCATCATCCTCAAGGGTGAAAGAAAGAAACCTTTCCCACTGAGATCAGGAGCAAGACAAAGATACCCACTGTTACCATTGTTATTCAATATTATGCTAGAGGTTCCAGATAGAGCAATTAGGTTAGATAAAGAAATAAAAGGCACCCAAATAGGAAAGGAAGAAGTAAAACTTTCACTATATCCTGATGATATGAGCCTATGTCTAGAATCTCCTGCAAAAATCCACAACAAACTACTAGAACTAATAGACAAGTCCAGCAAAGTGGCAGGATAAAAAATTAATAGTATTCCTATACACTACTGATGTGCAATTTGAGGAAGAAATCAGAAAAAAAAATTCAATCTATAATAACAACTAGAACAATCAAATATTTAAGAATAAAGAAAGTCAAGGACATAAAGAGCATGTATTCAGAAACTACAAAACAGTGCTAAAAGAAACTGAAGAAGACTTAAATAAGTTGAAAGACATTCTGTGTTCATGGATTGGAAGACTAAATATCATTAAATTGTCAATTCTACCCAAATTGATTTACAGATTCAATGCAATCCCAATAAAAATCCAGACAGCCTTTTTACAGAAGTGGAAAAAACAATTATCAAATTTATTTGGAAGCATAAGATGCCTGGAATAGCCAAAAAGATCTTTGAAGAGAATGAACTTGGAGGACTCTCACTCCCTGACTTTAAAGTATATTACTTAGCTACAGTGATAAAAACAGCATGGTACTGGCATAAAGGCAGAAACATTGACCAATGGAACCAAATCAAGAACTCAGAAATAGGCCTTCACATCTACAGTCAAATGATTTTTGACAAAGTGGTCAAGCCCTGCAAGCTGGGCCAGAACAGTCTACTCAACAAATGGTGCTGGGAGAACTGAATAGCCATATCCAAATGAAAGAAAGAGGACCTCTTTCTCACACCATATAAAAAAATTAACTTAAAATGGATCAAGAACCTAAATATAAAAGTGACAACCATAAAATTCCTAAAAGAAAATGTAGGAAAATGTCTTCAAGATCTGGGATAGGTAGTAGTTTCTTATACCTTACATCCAAAGCATGAACAACAAAAGAAAAAATAGATAAATGGGACCTCCTCGAAATTCAACAAATTCACACATCAAAGGACTTTTTCAAAAGGGTGAAAAGTCAGCCAGCCAACTCAATGGGAAAAATATTTGGCAATCACATATGCAATAAGGGTTTAATATCTATGTTATACAAAGAGATCCAACAACTCAACAATAAAAAGAAAAAGTATCTGATTAAAAATGGGCAAAAGACTGAAAAGACAATTGTCTGAAAAATACACAAGGTGAAGAAACACATGAAAAAATGTTTAACATCACTAGCAATTAGGGAAATGCAAATAAAAACTATGATATATTATTTCACATCTATAGACTGACCACTATTAAAAAGTCAGAAAACTGTAAATGTTGGAGAGGATGTGGAGACATAGGAATGCTTATTCTCTGTTGGTGGGAATGAAGAATGGCACAGCCACTGTGGAAGCCTGTTTGGCAGTTCCTAAGGAATTTGAATATATACTTGCCATGGGACCTGGCAATACCATTGCTAGATATAGACCCAGAAGACCTGAGAGCAAAGATGTGAACAGACATCTACAAACTGATATTCATAGTGGCATTATTCTTGATTGCCAAAAGTTGGAAACAAACCAGGTGTCCATCAACTGATGAATGGATAAACAATTTGCAGTGTATGCACATGATGGAATATTATATAGTATTAAGAAGAAATTAAGTCTTGAAGCATATGACAACAGGGATGAACCCAGAGGACATGTTGAGTGAAGCAAGCCAGACACAAAAGGACAAATACATTATGATTGCCTTATTATGAACTAAATATATTGTGTAAATTAGTGAAGTTAATAATTAGAATATAGATAACCAGAAAATAGAAGAAAGGTAGGGAATGGAAAGCTGAGGAATAATCTGTACAGAATTGTTAAAAAGGTTGTTTGTAAATCTTTGGGAATGAATAGCAATGGTTAAAGAAGTGCTGTTGTATGGGTAGGACAGTGGTTGAAAAGGAAAGCCTAAGGTCATGTATAGTACTAGAAGGAAAGCTAAAAACTAACATGGTACTTTATATGACAGTAAAACCTCATGTAAATCATGAATATGGATGATATTGCAGATATAAGACTGTTTTTACAAACTATAAAAGCAAATAAATGGAGAGGAAGAAAAAATATAACAGCTATGTATGTCAGGCAAAGCATAGAGAGATTGAGAGGTGATGAGTTTTGTTTGTTTTTTGTTTATTATTATTTTTGGAATAATAAAGGTGCTCTGGGAGTGATTGGGGTGATGAATACATAAACGTGATTACACTGAATACCATAGATTGTACTCTTTGGATGAATTTATGCTTTATTAATATGTATCAATAACATTGAAAAATGCTTAAGAAAAGAAAAATATGCATGTACAAAATAAAATAGAGAGATGGAAATGAAGTAGCAGCTATGTATTGCAGGGGAAACTTAGAGAGATTGAGAGGTGAATATTAAGGGATACAGTTATTTGTCTGGTATTGTATTATGACTATTAATATTGGAATAATGAAAATACTCTAATGGTGATTGAATTGGTGAATGCACAACTATATGATTATACCAAATATCATTGATTGTACATGCTGGATAGATTATATGCTTTTTAAATATGTATCAATAAAACTTATTAAAATTAAAAGAAATACATCTGTCTAAATAAATCCTAAAGAGAACATTGGATTTTGTTGGGTTTCTAGACAATGATATGTATTCAAGTGATCACACATTCTTTACCTTTTCCTTAGGTGCAATTTGAAGTAGCTGCCTTTTAATAGCCTAAAATAGACATAATAGTTGTAATTCAAATGAGTAGCATCACTGCAAAATCATCTAACACACACACATGTTGTTGCAATGTTACCATGGTCACTACCAGATCAAATGTCTCAGGAAAACAGAGCATCTAAGCTTTTTGACTTGCACAATTTCAGCACTTCCTAGGTTATGAGCATTTGTTTTCTTCTTTTTGGGGATTTTCAGATTGGTCTTGCATTGTTTCTTCCCCTTCTCTTTTACATCCTTCACACCGAAGGCCTGCAGTTTAAGGGGTATGTCTGGGGCTCCACCTGGGCAGCTGAACCCTGGATGTCTGGGACGGCATTCCTGTGGCCTGCTCTCGCTGAAGACGTAAAGTTGGTGACCACTGCCTCCATTTCAGGCATTTCTAATGAATCTGTCCTCATACCAACATGCATCTCCTGATTAAGACCCAGTTTTTCTAAGGCAGGTTTTAGGAAGAAATGCTAATGAAATTTCTGTCTGGACTCTCCTCACAGGGCAGATTTTTTCAGACTAGAGACTTCACTACTTAGAGCATTCTCTACGTTTTTGGTCCCTTGTGTGGCCTCAATAACTTGTTGGTTTCAAGCTTTCCTCATATTTCTCTTGCTCCACTGCCTTTTCAGTATACTATGTCCTCAGCTGCATGCAGAGCTAACACCCAGCCTGGGCCAAGCCCCGCACTTCTACTCGCCCAGCCCCTTGGGGCCTGGAGCTGTGACACGGTCTCTAGATCGCTGCCACTTCTACAGTCCATGAGGCTGCAGCTGTGTCTGAGCTGCCAGACTAGGGCACAGCCCAGAGCTGGAAGCGAGGTGAGGTTGGAGGGAACTAATCTTCTGTGATCTTCACTGAGCCCCTGTCTTCCCCGCCTTCCACTCCTGGTTGACAATATTTTGTGATAAATACCCAGAACTGCAATTAAAGTTCATGTAATAAATATACAGTTTAATCATTTGTGGAGCTGTAAGATCATTTTCAAAATCCCATTGATCAGTTAACATTCCCACCAGCAGTGTACAAGTGAACCCATTACTCCGCACCCTCTCAAATGCTTGTTGCTAACCTAATATATGATTCTAGCCATCTGTAATGTTATGAAGAAATTGTATTTTGCACCTGAATGGTCTAATCATAATTTTCACTTCAAAGGCATCACCCACTTTACGCTTGCCTGAGCATAATGACAATTAAGAAGGCCTGCACGCTGCCTGCTGCCTCAATGTTGACTGTAAAGTCATAACTTACTTCATCCATTTTGTCCTTTGGCTTTCTGTTGTCATATCATACTGTTATCTTTCATTTTACCCCTTAATTTACTATCCTAATAATCTTCATTTCTACCACTCCTTTTAGTAGCTCTTGTAATTTTGGTCTTTTGGTGACATATTCTGTCAGTTTTTGTCTGTGAAGACTTTAGTAATCTAGATTATTAGAGAAATGTACTTTGCTTTGCTTTTCATTAGGAGATAAGCCAATTCGTTGTTTATTCAGGATTTTGTTATGGTTAATTCCTAGAGGAAATTCCCCAGCTAGTCAGAGATTTGGCTTAAAAGCCTATTCAATAGATTTTAGAAAGTCTGCTTGGTCCACTCAACTGGGACAGAACAGTCTTTCCATAAATGCTGCTGGGAAAAATGGATATCTATATCCAAAGGTATAAAAGAAGGCCCCTACCTCACATCTTATGCAAAAATTAACTTAAAATGGATCCAATACCTAAATATAAAAGCCAGCACCATACAATCACTTGACAAAAACATAGGGATGCATCTCCAAAATCTTACGGTAGGAATTGGTTTCTAAGACCTTTAACCAAAGCAGGAGAAACAAAAGAAATATTAGATAAATAGGGCCTCCTCAAAATTGAATTATTTTGTGCTTCCAAGGACTTTGATAAGAAATAAAAAAGGCAGCATACTCAATGGGATAAAATATGTGGAAACCATATATCTGATAAGGGTGTAATAAGCAGAATATATAAAGAGATCCTACAACTCAATGATACAAAGATAATCCAATTAATAAATGTGCAAGAGACTTGGATTGACATTCACATCAAAGAGGAAATATAAATTTAAAAGAAACATGAAAAGGTGTTCAACTTCACCAGCTTTAAGGGAAATACAAATATAATTCACAGAGATATATTTTCACACCAATAGAATGAACACTATAAAAAAAAAAACACAGAAAATTACAAGTGTTTTATAGGTTGTAGAGAAATAAGAACACAATGTTGGTAGGAATGTAGAATGGTACATAAACTGTGGAAGGCAGGTTTGCAGTTCCTCAGAAGCTAAGTTTAGAAATACCATAGGATTTGACAGTTCTGCTGCTATGTATATACTCAGAAGAACTGAAATCAGGGACACAAATATAGATTTGCATAGCCATGCTCATTGGGACATTATTAGCAATTGAAAAAAGTTGGAAACAACCCAAATGTTCCATCAACTAATGAAATGATAAGCAAAATGAGGTATATAGATATGATGGAATATTATTCAGCTATAAGAAGAAATGTAGTCTTGATGCATGCAACAACATGAGTGAACAGTGAGGACATTATGTTAAGTGAAAAGTCAGACACAAAAGGACAAGTATTTTATGATCTCACTAATATGAACTAAATAAAATGAGCAAATTCAAGAGTTTATTTATAGATTATAGGTTAACAGAAGATAGAAAACTGATAATTGGGAGCAGATGCTTAATTTGAGCAGAATTTAAATAAGGTTTATTGTAAATGTTTGCAAAAAGAAAGAAATGATTGTAGCACATTATAGTGAATGTAATTAACAATGTTGATATGTTTGTGATTGTGGTTGATACAGGAAGTGTGTGTCACTAGAAGGAAAGGATCAGGATGAAACATAGACTGTATAATATGGTGAACCCTGTCATGGTCAATGAATGTGTTTAATGTTCCAAATATAAGAATGTTCTTCTATGAACTAGAAAAAAAAATGTATGTTACTATTACAAGTTGTTAATACTAGGGTGATATAGGGATAAAATACACCTAAGGAAAACTATGGGCTTTAGTTAATAATATTATAGTATTCTTCCAACTGTTATAACAAAGGTACCACACCAATGATAAGTGACATTTACAGTGGGGTGTATTAGTCAGCCAAAGGGGTGCTGATGCAAAATACCAATAATCAGTTGGTCTTTATAAAGGATATTTATTTGGGGTAGAGACTTACAGTTACCAGGCCATAAAGCATAAGTTACTTTCCTCACCAAAGTCTATTGCCACATCTTAGAGCAAGATGGCTGCAGGCATCTGTGTGGGTTCAGGCTTCCTGGATTCCTCTCTTCCCAGGGATTGCTTGTCTCCAGATTTAGCTCCTTTGCTATCTCCACAAGGTCAGTTGTAGACTATGAAGCTCTCTAGGCTTTACCATGCTCCACAAGCCCAGCTATAGACTCTCAGGCAAACAGATTTTTCTATTCCTGAGGTCTTTTCTCTTCCCTCACAAGCAAGCTCCTCTGTGTTTTCACTTCCCAGGGCTCCATTTCTCTCTGGCATCCAGCATCAAAACTCCAACATCAGAATGCCAACTGAAAAACTACTCCAACTCTGTCCTTTGCCATGCCTTTTATATTTGATTCCCCACTCACCAAGGGGTGGGGCTCAATGCCCTACTCATGTGGCCCAGTCAAAGCCCTAATCATAACTTAATCATGCCCAGATTAAAACACCAGTTTACAAGCATAATCCAATGTCTAATTTTTTAATTCAAAGCTATATCAAACTGCTAAACTACTATATGGGGTATAACGTATATGGGGAGTTTTCTTTCTGGGGCAATGAAAATGTTCTAAAATTGATTGTGGCAATGAAAGAACAACTCTGTGATTACACTAGGAGCAACAGATTATACACTTTGGATGGATTTTAGGGTGTGTGAATAAAGCTGCTTTTAAAAACTATCATTCACAGACCTAAACTTGATATATGAGTAATTTTACAGCTTTAGTAACAGAGAACTGAAGCTGTAAAATTTCTAGATGAAAATATATAAGAAAACCTTTGCTACTTTAAAATAACCCATTTATATGGCTTTGATCCTCACCCTCCCTTTTTAAAAAAGATTTGTTTATTTATTCCCCATTTGTTGTTTTGTGCTCTCTGTCTGCTATCTGTGTGTTCTTCTGTGTCTACTTGTCTTCTCTTTAGGTGGCACTGAGAACTGATGCTAGGACCTTCTGGAGTGGAGAGAGTCACTCAATCTCTTGCACAACCTCAGCTCCCTCATCTTCTGCATCTCTTATTGTCTCTCATCTTGTGTCTCTTTTTGTTGCATCATCTTGCTGTATCAGCTCTCCACTTGGGCTAGCACTCCTGCATGGGCCAGCACTCCTGCACGGACCAGCACTCCTGTGTGGGCCAGCACTCCTTTGTAGGCCAGCACTCCACATGGGCCAGCTTGCCTTCCACGAGGAGGCCCAGGGAATTGAACCCAAGACCTCCTATATGGTAGACAGGAGCTCAAGTGCTTGAGCCACATTCACTTCTTGATCCTTGCCCCTTTTAACTTTCCCCCTTTTACTTTAATTTCCTTTTCTATTTCCCATTTTGTTACTACTTCCTCTTTCCCTGAAACTTGACTAATAGACAGTCAAGAAACATTACAAAGAGTTCTTAAGATATATGTTCCAATAGTTTCTGGAATGGGATTGTACCAAGAATCCTGAACATAACCAATTTTTTTTCAATATTCCAACTTCTAAATTTTGAAATGATGATGGCAAAGAAGTAACTGGCCTGTATTTGTACAGTATGGCTTTACAAGGAGAATTCATGCTAAGAGGCATGAAAGTGGAGCTTGTCCTAAGCATAGATTTGTTCAAGGATAGGAAATCCTAGACCCTGACAGGGAGCCTCTCACTCCCCAGCATCCCTCAGCCCTTGCTCTAGGGTGGGCTCTTCTGCTCATGGGTCCTCAGCATTCTATGTGTACTAAAATACTGCATAGGTTCTGGATTAAAAATTTTTATCATACATATGACTAACATTTTTTTGGCAGTTTGTAGCTTGTCTTTTCACACTCATAAGATGATCTTTCACTAAGACAAAAGTTTTTGTTTTGTCAAATTCCAATCTTTTTTTTTTCTACAATGGGGTATGATTTTTGCATTGTATCTAAAAATGACAAAATCACAGTGATTTTGACCTACATATTTTTAGAAGCTTTCACACATTGTTTGATATTTTTCATTTATATCTATATATCATAATGGCTTAAATTGTATAAAGTTTGAGATATGACATAATTTTCTTTTTTTGGTAAAAAGGCATCTTATTTGTTGAAATATTATATATTTTTCCTTGTATTTTCTATTCACCTTGTCAGAAAGCATTTCACTGTATCTCTATGGGTCTATTTCTAAGACTTATACTTTGTTAAATTGTTCAATTCTTCTTCCCTTTCACAAACTCCATAATCTCAATTACTATAGGTTTAAAAGAATAATTTAAAACTTATAACATAAGTCCTACACATTTGACCTCCTGTTCGGAATTGTTTTGTGTATCCGTATTCTGTAAACTTTCCATTTATATTTTAGAATAAACTTGTTTATATGTTCAAAATTCTTGTGAGTTTTTCATTGGGATTTTGTTGTATCTATAGATCAAATTACTAAGAATTGACACCTTAATAATACTGAGTCTTCTGCTCCATGAACATGGTTTATTTTTCCATTGATTTAGATATTTTGCTTCATTAGCATTTTTTTCCACTGACAAATCCTGCACATATATGGTAGATTTATATATAAGACCGCTTTATTGGTGTTATTAGAAATGCTGTTGCACCATTTTGCAGTCTCATCAATGATATATAAATGTAATCATTTTTAGACATCCTCACAAATGCTTCATATTGTTGGTTCTATTGAGCTGGTTGTGCCATTTCTTGTACTCTTAATTTTCTTTCCAATTGATAAGACGTTAACTGTCTATTCAAGTGTTTAGTTGCTATTCTTGAGTCTTTGGTTATGATATGTCCGTAGTTTCTTGTCTCCAAAATTTTCTTGCATTGTCTTGTTTTTGTTTAATATTAATTTTCTTTCTATATTCTTTATTGAAAGTTCTTTAAGAGTGTACAATTTTGTCAAGAGTAAAATGTGAGTTTTCTTAGAAATATCCAGGTACAAACAATGAAAACGTATAGCAAAGATTCTTGAGAAAAGTTTGGAAACCACTAAATTCCTCTGAGAATATTACTAATACACTTTGAATTTTAAATATTCCTTGAGATATAAATTATCTGAAATTTTTACACCTTTAATATTCAGGTGTTCATAGTTATTTTCTTTTAAATTTTTAAAATTAAATAGCTCCACCTTCTTATTATTTTCCCTGGAAGAAAGAGTATTAAGCAACAAGTGGGTAATACATCCTAAATGAAACTAGTGTGATACACCCAGTTTCAAAGGTACTTATCTCTAGCAAAAGGGATTTATATACCTGGATGATTTTACTTTTAATCATATTTTGTTTCATCACACCAATACAGCAACTACAATAAAGCATACTGAAGCATAGAAGGTCATCGTGCTATATAATTTGATACAGAAGCTTGGGATCATATTACCAATTAGGTAATTATATAAAAAAATTTAACTTTCTATAAAACTGTTGAGAGGTTACACAGTTTAAGGTATATAATACACTTTAAAACATATTCTCAAAATTTTACATCTAGAATATTTTAAAAAAAGAGTTCATCTAGAAATATGAATATAGCCAGATAGATATAATATGAATGAGTTCTGTATTTTTAATGGCACTGAGACTTTTCTATTTGGTATAATGTACTCAATAACTTGGCAACAGGGAAAAACTATCTAAATTCATTTCCAACCAGCAATTTAAAAATTCTTAACAGCTACTGTGCAAGTAGTATCATCCACTCTAACACATAAATTTTGACCTCATACTTGAAAGTATTTTTCCACCAATGGCAGTTACTGTGGCCATTTGCCGGATATAGAACAGATAAATGATCTGGGAAATAAAAAGAGCAAAGAAAATCAAAGTATACTCTAACTTTTTAATAACTTTTCCTTGTGGTGACCTTCTGTGATGTATAGTCCAGGAACCACTGTTTAATTTAAAATTGGAGTGCTTAAGATCCTTGTCTTTCTTTAAGGTGCTACCTGATGCAGCAAAGGACTGGTTCTGGAATATTTCACAGGTAGCTTTCTTTTTAGAAAAAGCAAGTATTTCTTCTTCCAAAGGTTTTCTCTTTTTTCAAGCTTCAGTCTCTTCATGGCGAATTCTTTTTAAGGTGCTCATATTTGGTCTGTACCTCTCTTTCAGCTTCTTTCAATATGTCTTCTTTCTCCTTTACTCACTGCACAAACATCTGCCTCATCTCTTCCTCCTTCCTCTGATGCTCACCATAGATATCATGTTTTTTGGCTTCTTAGGTCTCTTGAAGACTAACAGGCTTGTTCTCTTAACCTGTGTCTTTAAAGCCCATTTCCTCCAGTTTGCAATGCCTATAAATTTCATAATGTCAAATGTGGGTTTGTTCTCTTAGGTCCTCCATATTTGTGCAAATGAGGATTTCCTGGAGCTTTACAAATCACGATGGTTTTCATTGTCTACTTGTACAACACTTCAAGGGTCCTGATGAGCTTTCCCATTTTATTTCCAACTTTTATCTCTTCCATATTTCCTACAACAGGAAATGATAAATGCCCATTCATTGAAGCATTGATTTTAGCAATAGTTTCAGCATCTGTTGGGAACTAGTATATCAGGCGAGCATTGCTAATCAATTCACTCATGATCTTGATCTTAAACTTCTGAAATTCAGTTTTAGAAATTGCATCTGCTTTGGCAATTACCAGTATAATGCTCACCTTACTGTCAAGCCTCTTCATGGTTAAGAGATGAAGTGTCTTCAGTGAGTTGGCCTGTAGGTGAAATGACGTAAAGCCACACATTGATGCAAAAATCATGGCAGTTAAAGAGAGAATGTTTAATCTTCAATTATTTTTGGAGATGGGCCTTGAACTGAATGTCTATATAGTCAAGTATAAGTTGATAACTCTCTTCTTTGTTTATTTGATCCCTAAATCCCACTGTACTCACAATGGTCAATTTTAATTGAACATTACTTTCCTGGAGTTCATATGTCTGAGCTTTAAGTCTAACCTGTGGATAAAAATATGAAGATTCACTGCCTTCTAAATTAGTATTAAACAATGTGTCAATCAGCATTGATTTTCCAGTTCCAGTTTCCCCTACACAGTGAATATTAAAACAGAAGCCTTGTTGAATGGATCTATTGACCAGCTGATCAGGCAAATTTTCAAAACCAACATGGCCTGACATAGTTGTGAATGAATGTTTTTTTCATTTTAGTTTCTGTTCATTATCAAATACTTGTGAGGATGTACAAGTTGCTTTTGTTGCCATGTGTGACTGAAAGAGCAGGTGCCGCTATACCTCAGAGGAGGAAAACTTCCCAAGCAGGAGCAGCATGTATTGCAGGAAGAGGGGCCAGTCAAAGCCAAGGTCTCAGCACCTGTGGAGAAGAGGGCCCAGGAAGGAGGGAGGGGAAAAGTGAGGGGAAGGGAGCATGGGGCCTGGAGGATAGGGATGTAACCTGCAGAGCAGGGGTACCCTTGGAGCACCTGGTATTGGCCAGGGCATGCCAGGGAGGCAGTGGGTGGGCTATTAGTGTACATTTTATATATATTTATACACCTAAATATATATATATATATATATTATTT